>VMDO01000839.1:0-251297 GCA_007922755.1 Pedetes capensis
GGCCGGTGGGGAGTGGGCGGGGGAAGGAGGCGGGGCTGTGGAGAGAAGAAGGGTGGGCAGGCGGGGAGAGGGGGTGGAGCCGGTGGGAGAGAGGGGGGAGGCGGGGCCGTCTGGGGGCGGGGCCAGCGGCGGGACGGAGGACATTCCAGTCGGCACCGAGGGCCTCGCAAGGTCCAGGCCCTCGCAGTGGGCAATCGGTACTGCAGGAGCGGCGGGGCAGGCCGGTGGGCCGCAGGTGGGCAGACGACCACCTGGACCCCGTGGTGCGGCGCCACCTCTCGGGCCCTGGGAGGGCTGCGCTGCACCGCAGCAGAGGTGACAGGCCTTTCCAGGGAGGGGCGCGGCCTGTCATGCCCCGCTCCCCGCTGCAGGAGGCCTGGAGGCTGCGCGGTGCTGGGAGAAACTGGGGCTCCCTGTACGGAACGTGCACTTCAGCAGCGCTCCAGTGGCCTGGCTGTGCGGCCGACCCTAGGCAGCGGGTACGCCTGTGGCCTCTTTTCTGTTTTTATTTGTAACTGACAGGTAATCGTACATACTTCACAGGCTGAGTGTGGCATTTCGAAACATGTGTACAGTGTGTAATGATCAGACCAGGGTGACTGGCATACACCTCAAATATGTCTCATGTCTGAGTGTTGGGACATTTGAAATCCTCTCTACTAGCTAGTTGGAAATGTGCAATTCATTGTCATCGATCACATTACCAAGTTGTGCTGTGGAGCACCCTACTCCCATTGTCTTCTCCCTGTCTCTTCCACACACACCCTCCCCTGCCTCTGGTAACCACTATGTCACTCTCTTCTATAAGATCAACTTTTTAGCTTCCGCATATAAGTGAGAACATACGGTATTTTTCTGTGTGTGACTTATTTCACTTAATATAATATCCTCCACGTTCATCCATGGTGTGGCAAATGACAGGATATCGTTCCTTTTAGGGCTAACAGTCTCTTGTGTATATATACCAAATTTTCTTGTCTGTCACTTTGCTGCGCTGTGTGGGCTTGCGTGTTGTAATGCTGAAAGCTATGCCACTGGTATCTGAGATACCAGCAGGGCCACCCAAGGTGGACAGGTTACAGCTGAGCTTCCAGACTAAGACAGATTAGGGAGAAGGACCCAGCAGCCCACTTTTGAAACAATTAGCCATCGAATACTCTATGAATAGCAAAGAAGCATTTTCAGGTATAGTGAGGCAGTGTTTCGTTCCCATTGTACATACGGTCGCTATGAGTTGGACCTGACTCGATGGTGGCTAACAACAACAGTTCTTGTGTATATCTACCAAATTTTCTTTATCCATTGATGTTCACCTAGGTGGATTTCATATCTTGGCTATTATGAATAGACTGTGGCCTGTTTTGCAAATAAAATATATTGGAACACAGCCACTCCTCATTCATCTACCTGTAAGAAGAGAGCTTTTGTGACAGATGCAGCTGAAACATTTACTCTGGCCCTTTAATGAAAAGCTTTGCCAGCTCTGGAGGGTAGGAGAGCAATGAGATAGCAGGAACCTGGGCCTCCTGCACACCCTGGAGGTCCCTGAATGCCAGCTCTGGATGCCTGTCCCTGAGACTGTGAACCAATAGAGAAATCGCTTCTGTCTTGTGTAGCTACTGTTTTTGAAGTCTGGTATGATATCAGAACAAATACAGACTTCCCCACTTGTCTGACTGTTTTCCCTGGTACCTACTGCAGAATCTATATACTGTTTCCATCATTTCCGTTGTTTACGTCCTTTAGTAGCTTCAATTTTGATAATTTATTATTACACAAGTCCCAATAAGCAAAACAAACAAGTAAAAACAAACCACTAAAGCATAAATGCCTGCAGCCATAGCCCTGTGGCATCCGATCCCGTCAGATCTCGGAAGCTGAGCAGGGTCGGGCCTGGTTAGGACCTGGATGGGAGACCACCTGAGAACACCAGAAGCTGTAGGCTTGGGAGAAGGACCTGGCAACCCCCTCCCAAAAATCAATCTGCCATGGAAAACCCTATGAACAGCAGAGAAGCACTGATTATAGTGTTTCCCATGTTGTACAAAGGGTCGCTATGAGTCGGATACCGACTTGATGGCACCTAACCACCATGACGACGAAAGCATAAATAGGGCTGGGATTTAGCTCAGTTGCGCCGCTCTGCAGTCTCTGAGGTCCCGAGTTCAATTCCCAGCACTGCAAAAATGGGAGAAGGACATGGCAATCCACTTTCAAGGCAATCCCGAAATGGTCAGCCATTGAAAACCCTATGAGGGTCGCTATGAGTCAGACACCAACTCGACGGCACCTAACAACAACAACAACAAGGCATAAAGACAATAAACAAAATATTTCCAAAAAGGAAAATAAATGTTCTTTGTCCCAAGTTATTTCTAACTAATTTGTAGAGTGCTTTTAACTAGAGAGGTCATTAACTTAATTACACAGTCTATTGGAAGTCAATCACTTTTCTTACGTTAGTATTTCCTGAATATACAAAATGATAAGCAGAATTGACTACTTCAGTACTATATACTGACGGCGCCTTAGTACCACTTAAAGCAGAATTTTGTCAATTCTCTGAAGTCTTGTCAGGCCTTCATGGAGGACAAGTTTTTTTGTACCACTTTGGTGTTTTAATTTGTTTCATATGAAAGAATTTATACATTTCTAAATCCTGATTCAAATTGTTTTTGTTGTTGTTGTTGTTTTTGTTGTTGGTGGTGGTTTTTTTGTTTTGTTTTGTTTTGTTTTTTGAAGGAGGTGGGAATTGAGACAGGTGGGATCTCAGTATGTCTCCCAGGCTGGCCTCAAACTCAAAGTCCTCCTGCCTCAGTCTCCTGAGTAAATACTTCTTTTGAGTGAGGGTGTTAAGTTTGGTTGGTTCTGTTTTTTGTGTTTTGTGTGGCTTTTGGGGAGGTGTGTGTGTGTGTGGTGGGCTGTTGACTTTTACTTTCTCAGATATATATCTTGAGGCCTATGTAGTGAGAAATTTGTCCATCATGGATCAATGGGCCATTTCTTTTAGGCGGTTTTGATAAAAATAAAACTCTCTGATTACTCTAAGAAAAACTAAGTTGAAAATAATAATAGATATTAGTTTTCTATTGCTGCCCTAAAAGCCCCCCACATACTCAGTGGCTTAACACAGCACAAATGTACCATCTGACACTGTCCTAGGTTGGAATTCTAACATGGATCCCACGGGATTAAGGTCAAGGAGCGGGTGGGTCTGTGTTCCACTGAGGGCGTGGGAAGACTCTTCTTCCTTGCTGCCTTTGCAGCTGGTAAGAGGCTGGCCACGCTGGAGGCCCTTTCTGCCAGCTTCCGAGCTGCGCCCCAGGATCTCTCTGACCCTGCTCCCTGGCAGCATCTCTTTATCTGGTCACAGGCAGACAAGGCTCTGCTATGTAAGGACCTGAGAGTGGGGTGGCCCCACTCAGGGCATCTCCCCACCAATGTCCTCAGTTTAATCCCATCTTTGTTATGCCAGGTCACATATCCCAGGTGTCCATGTAGGAGGGGCTCTGGGGCAGGCTCAGACTGACCCAAGACCCTGTTGCTGTTGTTGTTGTTGTTAGGTGCCGTGGAGTTGTGTCCGACTCATAGCGACCCTTGTAGGGTTTTCAATGGCTGGTTGTTTCGGGATTGCCTCGGTAATGGATGGCCACGTCCTTCTCCCAACCCAGCACCCGGGTGAGCTGGAAAGAAGTGCGTGGATTACGGTTCACACAGGCCAGGCGGCACGGCAGTCCCCCCTTATTCCAAGTGTTGCTCTTTCGTGTTTTCAGTTACATACGGCCAACCACCATCTGAAACCATCACACAGAAAATTCCAGAAACCAACAATTCCTAAATCTAAATTCACACACTGTTCTGCGTGGCCTAATAAAGCGTTGTGCCCATCCGCTTCACCCTGGTGGGGACACGGATCAGCCCTCTGTCCAGGGTTTCTACACCACATTCGCCACCCACCTGTTGCCATCGTTGTTGTTGTTGTTGTGAGGTGCCGTCAAGTTGAGTCTGACACATTGCGACCCCCACAGGGTTTTCACTGGCTGATTTTGGGCTTGCTTCGAGAGTGGATTGCCACGGTTTTTCTGTGGTGCGGGAAATCGAACGGGGTCCTCAGAGAGTGCAGAGCAGCGCTCTACCAACCAAGCTAACAGCCCAGCCCCAACGTCACCCACCCCTTAGTCACTGTGTAGCCACCTTGGTCATCAGAGTGAGTGTCACACGTATGACAGTGCTCGTGTGCAAGGAAATGCTTCACAGGGTCCCAAAGCACAGCAGCCGCGACGCCACGGAGACACGGGGCCTAAGACACGGGAGGAAGAGGAACTTGGAGGCAGCAGGGCGCAGGGGCAAAGAAACACATGGCAAGGGCTGGGTCTGTGCAAGCTTTCGGGCCACCCTGGAGGTGGGGGTGGCTGCTGTGCCAGGGAGCCTCTGAGACTCATGACGAGAGGGCGGCACAGGCAGCGAGTGCAGAACGCAGCATAGAAAGCAGCGCTGCACACAGCCTGCCACCCGCCTCGGGGGGAGGGCATGAGAGACCGCTGGGGGCGCAGCATTGGGCCTTGCACTTTCTTTTTTGTGCTGTTCTTTTTTTTTTTTTTTTTTTTTTTTTTTTTTTTTTTTTTTTTTTTTTTTTTTTTTTTTTTTTTTTTTTTTTTTTTTTTTTTTTTTTTTTTTTTTTTTTTTTGGCTAGGAGAAAAAAAATATCAGCATGGTTGTATTACCACTACAACCCCACCTCCCCCCACCAGACTTTTAATTGCATCTTAAGGAAAAGTATATTTTCTTTCAAACAATAGTGAAACAGTATCTTAAAAAACAAACGCTGAAGTCCTAATAAAGCTTATGTCATACAATAAAAAGTCGGAATTTGAATGCCAAGGGAAAGCAGAACTTTCAGTCAGCATTCCCTCGTGAAAGGCCTATAAAATGAGGTATGTAGTGACTACTTGGGCTGGGACTAAAGGCACAGAACAATGTCTTTAAATACAAGGATAACCAACATGTAAAATGCATGGCAGTCTAATTATAAGTAATCAAAATGGTGAGCAAGTATGATAGAAGTCACCTTTAAAATACAGCTTTGTTAATATATATGTATATATATATACACTACGCATTTCTTTTTTCTTTTTTTTTGGCTGTGCTTCAAGGTTGAACCCAGGTCCTTGCACATTCTTTGCAAGTGCTCTACCACTGGGCTGCACCTCCAGCTCATCTTTAAATTTTTATATCTTGAGATAGGGTCTCTCTAAGTTACACAGGTTATCTCTGGCCTTGAACCTGGGATCCTTCTGCCTCCGTCTCCCGAGTCTCTAGGATCACCAATGTGTACCATCACACCTGTCTTTATGCTTTGCAAACTCAAATTAGCATTTCCAAGTAAGCATTTCTGCGTGACCCAGACATTTGACCAATCAAATGCTCCTACTGGGGCCATACAATCTGGGCATCCGATCTCATCAGATCTTGGAAGCTAAGCAGGGTCGGGCTTGGTTAGTCCTTGGATGGGAGATCGCCTGGGAACACCAGGTGCTGTAGGCTTGGGAGGAGGACCCGGCAACCCACTCCCAAAAAACAATCAGCCATGGAAAACCCTATGAACAGCAGAGAAGCACTGACATAGCACTGGGCATGGCACAGTGTTGGGAGCGTTTCATTCTCTTGTACCTAAGATCCCTATGATTTGGACCCAACTCGATGGCACCCAGGCTGGTCTGGAACTCTGGGGCTCAAGTTGTCCTCCTGCCTCAGCCCCCAAGCAGCTGCGACTGTAGGCATGCGTCAGCACAGCTGGCTCAAGTATTTACTTCCTCTGTCCTTTTGTGCCCTATCTGCAGCCTGTGTCCTTGTGGACATGGTCGGTTCTGTGACTAGTCCTTCCGGGGATTAGGAACGTGCTGATATTCTAGGGGAGAAATAAACAACGTGCCAATGGATTAGTAATCAATTGCTGCATAATAAACCACTAGAAAGCCTGGTGACTTCTGTCGTGACCATCCCGGGGGCTGAGGTCTCGAGTCAAGCTGTGGATTTAAAAGGCCCTCCACTTCAGGGCTTCTCCTGAGGCTGCCATTGAGGAGTCTGCAGGGCTGGGGTCGTCTAAAGGCATGATGGGGCGATTTGCCTCCGAGCTTGTCCGTGTGGATATTTATAGGATGTGGTTTCTGGCTGCATGTTGGCTGCGGGCTGCGCTCCATTTCAGGCCACATAGCTCTGGCTGCACACAGTGGGGCAGCACAGGTGATCAGTGCAAGGCAGCAAGAGGAGCCAGAGAGGGAGAGAGAGGTGGCAAGAGAGAAACCACAGGCTCCCACGACCTAAGCTCAGAAGTGACAACCCAGCCCTTTGCCCTATTCTGTGTGTTAGAAGCCAGTCCCCAGGTCCTGCTCATCCCCACGGGGTGGAGATTCCATAGGACATGAAGATCAAGAACTGGGGGTCACTGGGAGCGAAAGGCTGCCTACCACAGTCGGGCAAGAAATAAGGTCGGCACTTGGGAGGCTGAGGCAGGAGGATCCCAAGTTGGAGGCCAGCCTGGGCTATATATCAAGACTCTGCCTCAAAAACACAAAACCAAAAACAAACAAAAGAAAACCAAAACAAAAAAAGAAAGGAAAAGAAAGAAGAGAATGAAGAAGGAGGAAGAGGAAGAAGAGGAGGAGGAAAAAGAGGAAGATAGAGAAAGAAAGAAAAAATCAGTTGGAATGTGTAAAAGTAATTTAGTGATTCGTGGTGGCTGGAAAGAGGGAGGGGCTGTGGAAGGAGGTTGGCAATCCTGCACCCAAACCTGGTTAGACAGAAGTAATAAGCTCTGGTTTCCTGCAGCACAGTGGGTGACTGTAGTTCACCATAACCTGTCATATTTTAGGAATAAGTGGAAGAGAAGGCTTTGAGCACAAGGTAATGATGAGGCGGTGGGAACATTAATTGCCCAGATTTGATCGGTACACATTGTCTACACGAATGGAAATACCGCACTGTACCCTGTAAATATGTATAATTATTATATGTGAATCAAATGGTTGGAAACCTTTAAAAACATGGAAATGTTAACCATCCTGATGTGATCATTACACGTGTGTGGAATTCTCAAACTGTACCTCATAAATGTTTGCAATTAAAATAATAATGATTTTTTTTCGGTACTGGGGGTTGAACCCAGGGCCTCGTGCCTGCATGCTCTGCAAGTGCTGGACCACTGAGATGCACCCCAGCCCATTATTTTACTTTTTGTGACACGGTCTGGCTAAGTTATGCAGACTCCCTCTGGTCTCGAACTTGCGATCCTCCTGCCTCCGCCTCCTGAGCTGCTGGGATTACAGGCGTGCGCCACCTTGCCCGGCCCAATAATAACGAATTTTTAAGAAGATTAAAAAGGGACCATGTTAAGGTAGGAAGAAAAAGAAACGGGGAGAAGACCCAAAGCACGTGGCAGCGTTGAGGGAGGACTTCCTGAGGAGGTGGCTGTGGAGCAGAGACCCTGGTGAGGGTGACAGTGGCCAAGCAGACGGACCAGGGGCGACGGGAGCCTTCCAGATGGAGCAGGAAGTGCAGGGAGGGAGAGGGGAGGGCGGCGTGTGTGAGGAACAGAATGGTGGCCAGGGACAGGGGGAAGTGGGCGCCCGGGGTGGGGGGAGAGGTTGACAAGCATGTGAGGTCCACGTCATCTCTGTGGAAACATCGAGCAACTTCCCCAAGATGCACAGTTGGCAGCAGCCCAGCGCGGACGCTCACTCAAACCTGAGTTTATCTGGCACTCAGACCCGGCTCAGACTCACGCTGCGGCCATGCGGGGGTCTCGCAGTGCATTTGTTGTTAGGTGCTGTCGAGTCGAGTCCGACTCATAGCGACCCTATGTACAGCAGATCGAAACACTTGCCGATTCTGTGCCAGGCAAACGATCTTATTTATGTTTAAGCCCATTGTTGCAGACACTGTGTCAATCCATCTGGTGGAGGGTTTTCCTCTTTTGCGTTGACCTGCCACTCTCCCAAACATGATGTCCTTGTCCAGGGAGTGCATGGCAACATCTAAAAGAAGGGCTGATGGTGGGTGGCCATCAGCCTTTCCCCCACTCCGCCAGGAAGTGAGACTACTGGGCTCAGCCTGGGGTGGGGGGTAGTGCTGAGGACATGGGATGTGACTGCATGCTACTGAACTCGTTGCTGTGGCGTGGAAACCCGGCTGGTCTGACCGCCCTGCCGTCTGGGGACCGGCTGTATCTTTTGTTGCCAGGAGATGGAGGCTGTGGCTCAATCCACCTGGTTGTTAAAACAAAAGGTTAACCTCGTGGGTTTGCTTTGTTTTGTTTTTCACAAGTCATTCCAGGGAGAAGCGCTGGTCTGACTCCAGGGGTAGTCAGGGGCAGGGAGGGCCCTGCGCTGTCCCTGTAGGTCCTGTGTTATAGGGGTTAGACTTAGAGGTTCTCCCTTGATTGTCAACTCTCCGGCGCTTGCTTTGGCATGGTGTTGACCCAAGCGCCTGTGCCCCTCCTGAATTAGACTCAGGACCCTCTCCTGTCCTGTAAGTGCTTAATGGGGTGCTGGCCCATGGGAGGGACCATGTGCCAGTTCCAGGGCTGATGGATGGGACAGTAACCTGTGCATTGCAAAGCAGGGTGGGACCACAAGGCCCAGCAGGCAGAGGGCGGAGGCTGAGCTGCAGGGACTTCTCCGCCTTGTCCCCTTCCTCCATCCCTGAGCCGCTCGAGCAGGAAGTCTGTGACCGTACCCCACGGGGCATGGCATCTTTCATCCAGGCGTCTGAGAAGTCCTGATCCTTCCCTTCTCTGCGAGAGGTGACCCTGCACACTGAGCCTCCACAGTGGCTTCTGGGAGCCCAGGCTTCCCTTCCTGGCTCCACTGGGAGTAAATGGGCCATGCTTGGACGTGTTGGGGTTCGTCTTAGGCCCGGCAGAGGTCAGAGCCTTGCCCTGACACCGAGTGGGTATCAGGGACCCACTGGACGAGGGTGGTGTGGTGGCCGGAGGTGCCAAAGAAGGACCTCGGGAGACTTTCTGCGGGAAACAGGAGAGGGAAGGTTTATTGGGTTGCTCCCCATGTGGGGTGCAACCAGCAAGCAGCCCCTGTCAAGTGCTCAAGTGCTAGCTCTAAGCCTGCAGCACAGAATGCTGTATGCTCACTGGTGGAACAGCTCAGCCTTAAAGGCACAGCTACAAGCAGCTGGTGTTCTGCTGGGCTGGAGGTCCGGTGGTCTTGACTCTCGCAGCTCGCCTTCTCTGCCTCCTCCCTTCCCAAGGGTGGGAGGAATTGGGGGGCTCTTCGTGGCTTGCTTGTAGCCTTTGGTGCTTCGGGGCCCTGGTGTTGACTTGTTGGCTTGCTAGGTGGTCTTCCACAGGATTGGGGAGTGTTGGGTCAACGTGATGGGGTCCAGTAGCAGGTGAAAACAAGAGGGTCCAGGTGGGGTCCAGGAGCTTGCTCCTGGGAGGGGGTGTGTACCAGGAGCAGCCAATCAGGGCCCATTCCTGACAGGTGCAGCAGGTGAACTCTCATACCTGCCAGATAGGGGCAGTTATTTAACTGGGGTGCTGTTGTTGTTGTTGTTGTTGTTGTTAGGTGCCGTCGAGTCAGTATCCGACTCGTAGCGACCCTCATAGGGTTTTCAATGGCTGACTGTTTCGGGATCGCCTTGGGAGTGGATTGCCAGGTCCTACTCCCATTTTTGCGGCTCTGGGAATTGAACTCAGGACCTCAGAGACTGCAGCGCAGTGCTCTACCAACTGAGCTAAAGGGACCCTATTCATGGGGTGCTTTAAAAATCCCCAACATGGGCCTGGGCCTTCTCCACGCTCCTTACCTGGAGGACTCTGCCATGCTCAGCTGGAGCCCTCTCCTCTGCGCCCTTTGCCCTTCGCAGATCTCATGGACCTCCTCCCCATGGAGAGCCAGCAGGACCTCTGTAGGTGGGGTACATTCCCTGCCTGATGACCGGGCTTGGCCCCGTGTCTTGCTTTGGCTGTGGAATGGGGGTCTAAGTGGCAGTGTGCAGCTTCCAAGGAAATCTTTAGGAGGCCTGCAGGGCCCCTTTGTCTGGCTCTTTCCACCTGCCACAGAGCAGCAAGTTCTGCCAGAGGCTGCGCTTTCAGCCTCCACCCAAACACCTACCCTCGTTCCCCACAGCAGGTCCACAGCTGATGGCATAGTCAAGATGGCACTAGAAGCACAGTGCTGGGCAGTGGCCCGTGCACGTGGATTTGGAATTCGCAGGATGCCCGAACCGTGCTCTGGGTGAGGGGCAGAAGGAATGCATCTCGAGAGGAAGGAAATAATGGAAATGGCCGAAGATGGGGGCCAGCGGCAAAGGCATGGCAGGGAGAGCCAGGTTTGGCAGAGAGCCCTGCCCGCCCTGTCAGCCGGGGTGGGGTCCTGGAGGGTGGGGCTTTGGTGGGAAAGACAAACCACTGAGATATTTGATCTCCAACACAACAACCAGGAGCGTCCTTTCCAGTATGTGGACCCAGGTCACACTTCCACCCAAGACCACCCACGCATTTCCATGGCACTCACCACCCTGGCGCCGGATCCTGTCAGCTCTCAGAAGCAAAGCAGGGTCGGGCCTGGTTAGGACTTGGATGGGAGACCTCCTGGGAACACCAGATACTGTAGGCTTAGGAGATGGACCTGGCAATCCACTCCCAAAAACCAATCCATCATTGAAAACCCTAAGAATAGCAGAGAAGCACTGACAGTAGTGCCAGGCATAGTGCAGTGTCCAGGAGTGTTTCCTCTATTGTACATAGGGTCGCTATGAGTCAGACCTGACTGAACAGCACCTAACAACAGCACAGATGTCCCCACCCCCATCCCTGGAACCTGTGTGTATTTAATGCTGCACGGTATCTTTGGTTATTTGTGCTGATGTAACAAAATTCCACAAACTGGAAGATTATGAACAATAATGTTTGTTTCTCACCATTCTGGAGGCTGCGAAGTCCCAGGCCAATGTGCCCGCGGGTTGGTTTCTGGCAAAGGCTGCTCTCTGCTTCCAAAATGGCACCCTGTTTCTGTGTCCCGACGTTAGGAAGAACAGAAGAGAACAAATCTACTTCCTGAAGCTCTTTGATAAGGGCCATAATCCCCTGCACAATTTAATCACCTCCTAAGGCCCCAGTAGGGGCTGGGATTTAGCTCAGTTGGTAGAGCGCTGCGCTGCAGTCTCTGAGGCCCCGAGTTCAATTCCCAGCACTGCAAAAATGGGAGAAGGGCCTGGCAATCCACTCCCAAGGCAATCCCTAAACAGTCAGCCATTGAAAACCCTATGAGGGTCGCTATGAGTCAGATACCGACTCGACGGCACCTAACAACAACAACAACAAGGCCCCAGTACTGCAAAAACAGGAGAAGGCCCTGGCAGCCCCCTCCCCATGCAATCCCAAAACAATCAGCCATTGAAAACCCTATGAATAGCAGAGAAGCACTGACTTAATGCCGGGCGTGGCACAGTGTTGGGGGGTGTTTCGTTCTGTTGTACAGAGGGTTGCTATGAGTGGGACCTGACTTGAGGGCACCTAACAACAACATCATCATTATTATTATTCCTAATGTTTTTGCATATTATTGACCGACAGCTTTGTTGCTCCACTTGATTTTCCATAAAATAAACCTAGGGATCCCTTAGGCTCTCCTTACAAACCAAACTCTATCTAACACAAACACCAGGCCCTGATGCGTGTGTTGCCTGTGCCACCTTAGGCAATATCCACAAGTTTGTTTCACAGTGATGATAACTTGGTCAAGATCATGTGACCGGAAGGATGATCTAGAGTCTCTCTTTATAATCACTATCGGGGACGCCCTCTGTTTTGCCTGTGCATTGTCAGAAACGTTTGTAAATCACTTTGGAGTGTTATTTCTCACAACAAACACACATGGTGGCACCCTAGCCTTCAAAAGCCAATCAGGACAATTTAAGGAAATGAAGCAGTGAGGCTCAAGGCGGGTGAGGTGACATCCTTGATGTAACTTAGCTACCCGCAGTACCATCGCTCATCTTAACAGATTCTAGCATCTGCCCAAAGTCGTGGCTGCTGGATCAGGAAATGCGAGGTTGACAGTGAGCAGAACAAACAGTGGTGTGATGTACCTCTTCCTCAGGACAAACGTCTCATGACTTCATGCTGGCCCATTAATGCTCTGATTGGATTGGCTGGGCCCACTGCACACTGGAGATGAAACTAAGCAGCCATAAGTTTAACTTCTAAAGGCTTTCTCGAGAACACCGTACTAGGTAACCTGGAGCATTTTCCGGGCGCTGGGCACTGTATTCCAGATAAGAATGATCTCCACTTAACAGACGGGAAAACTGAGTCTCAGTCAGAGAGCTAAGATGTGGAGGGGTCAAGAATCAAGCCCAAGTCTGCCTGACTGAAACACTTGCCCTTCTGTGAAAATATAAGTCACCTTCTCTTACAAACTGTTTTTATACAAATTTTTACCCTACTTTATACCCTCCCCATATTTCCTATCCTAGGGGCTCCCTGGGCTGGGATTTAGCTCAGTTGGTAGAGCACTGCACTGCAGTCTCTCAGGTCCTGAGTTCAATTCCCAGCTCTGCAAAAATGAGAGAAGGACCTGGCAATCCACTCCCAAGGCAATCCTGAAACAATCTGCCATTGAAAACCCTATGAGGGTCGCTGTGAGTTGGATGCCGACTCGACGGCACCTAACAACAAGGGGCTCCCTGTTCTCCCGCAAGCCTCCTTATTGCCCCTCCACAAGGCCGGACATGCCCAGACTTGTGAAGTATCTTTGCTCTCTCTAACTTCCTTGTCCTCTGGGGAACCTAAGACCCCTCTCTTCACCCTCTCACTATTAACCAGCAGGGTTTAGCCACGATTATGAGGCCAAAACCCTAACCAATTGGTTGGGACTCAGTCATAGGGATTGCTTTAGAGGATAGAGGACCGGATGCACCTCCTGCCCATGTTCTCGCTTGCTGGCCAGACCTACAGCTTGCACCCTCTTTGCAAAGAGGAAATCTGCCTTGCCAAGATACAACGTAAAAGCTTAAATTCTACCGCATCTTTCTTATCAACATCAAGCCTGCCTCCAACACTCCCAAGTCACGCTGCATTGTTCCTGTACTACTGCGGAGGATGGCTGTGACCGGATTCTGCTGGGACACGGTAATCAGTTGACACAGCTTTGGATCTGTGGCCCATGGGCCATAGTTGAAGGCTGCCTTGAGTCAATCCAGGAGCTGATCTATGCAGTGATTCGTAGTGAGTCCTTCTGAACCAATGTGGCATAGTTTAAAGATCCTGTATTTTAATACATACGCAGGACATGAAAAGCTGCAATGAAAATTTCTCACTACGTGGCAGGTCAGGAAAAATGATGACGGTGATGGTGGTGATGAAGATAGATTATTGTGACTAAGCTCTTTCTGTGTACCTAGCATTATGTGCATTTATTGTTGTTGTTGTTAGATGCCGTGGAGTCGTGTCCGACTCATAGTGAGCCTTATAGGGTTTTTAATGGCTGATCGTTTCGGGATTGCCTTGGGAGTGAATTGCCACTTCCTTCTCCCATGTTTGTGGTGCTGGGAATCGAACTCGGGACCTCAGAGACTGCAGAGCAGTCAGTACTCTATCAGCTGATCTAAATCCCAGCCCCTGCATTATATGCAGAGCTTGATTAAATAGGAAGGAAAATCAAGTGGCATTGGAAAGGTATCCCCTGCTGGAGCCGTTATCCAATCGTCATTTGGACTTCCTTCTTGGAGCTAAAACAATAATTGACATTGTTTCAGGGAAGGTTTGTTTTTGCTCAAGATTTTAATATGAGGCAATCGTGCCTGAGTTGTGCAATTTGTTTGGGCAATGTTGGTATAGAGAAACCTTGCAAAAAATGGGAACAGAAGCACATGAGTATGATAAAAAAGTTCTGCCTTTCCTATTTCTGGAGTAGACGTGTTCCCCTGAGTAACAAGATTGTGAAGCGGGGGAAGTTGATCTCTGGAGATCTAGAGGGCTTTGAATCGGACAGTGGAGGCTCCAGGCCCAGCCATGTTACTCGGTTCTTGTGTTTGAGACGGGGTCTTGTTATGTAGCCAAGGTGGCCTAGAACTCGAGATCTTCCTGCCTCAGCTTCCCAAGTGCTGGGACTACAGGAGTGCGCCACTACGCCCGGCTCCCTGAAATGCTTTGTACAGAATTTTATAACAATTACATTGAGAAAAAAACCCCAAATTGTTTATATCAAGGCACAGGGGAGACCTATGGGCGTGGGGTGATGTCAAGGCTTCCCCTTCGACCCAGAGTTCAGTAGCTACACCGGCAGGGCTGTGTGTGGTTTGGCAAAGGTGCTGTGAATCCAGGGGGCATTTGGGGCAGGCAGCAGCAAGGGCCGTGCACTGCCTGAACCTCCCTGCAGAGTTCACACCAGCCCTGCTGGGCCACCACGTTTGTGCCCAGACTCTGGGGGGCCACACCGGGCTGGTTTTTTCCCTGTGAGAAGCAGGCAGGGGCCCCCATGGTGAAATTAGACATGTGGGGGCTCAGGATGACTCTCCACCAATGCCGAGAGAACAGGAAAGCCAGGGATCTGCAGACCCTCCCCTCTGTGAGCTCCAGTTGGCACCAACTGTTTGCCTGAGAAGAAAGGAGGTAGCGCGTGGGATGGGGAGGCAGGAGGGACCTGTGGGCTCTAGCGTTTGGAAGGCTGGACAGCTGTAGGTTCTGGCCAGGTCCTGGGCATGGCTGAGGGGACAGAGGACAAGCCCCCCGCAGAGGAGGCCAGCGAGTCAGGAAGGCCACGTCCATGAGCACCGATGCCGCCCGGGTCCTGGAGGATCTTGGGGAGAGGAAGACTGAGCAGTGCCTGCTTTCAGGATGTGAGAGGAAGGAGGGGGCGAGCAGACGGGGACAGAGCTAGGGAGGCCTGAGGACCTTGTGGTCAGGCGGCAGGAGGCCAGGGCCTCAGAGGAACAACCGAGGAGGAAGTAACGGGCAGTGATTTTCACACTTGGCCGAGGGGGCGAGTTCCTGCCTCTGATGCCACTCCACCTACCATGCAGAACCGGGCTGAAGCTCACTGTACAGGCTGGATTCAGCCCCACTAGCCCTCCATTATCTAAGCGGGCTGGGACGATGGGGTGACAGATAACGTGTGCACAGCCGTTTCTCCACCAGTGCTGAGAGCTTAGAGACACCATGGTGGAGGGAAGGACAGAGAGGACATTGGGAGGACACACAGAAAGAGGTGGGAGGACGTGGTGGTGTCTGATCCAGGGCAGAGGGCAGGACAAGAGGAAGAACTGTGACTGATGTGGGGAGGAAGGCAAGGCCGTGGCACCTTTTTCTTTGTTACTGTTATTGTTGTTAGGTACCATCACATCGGTCCAACTCATAGTGACCCTGTGTACAACAGGAGGAAATACTCCCTGACACTGTGCCATGACCAGCACTATGTCAGTGCTTCTCTGCTGGTCATAGGGTTTTCCATGGCTGATTGTTTTGAGATTGTTTTTTAGGAATGGCTGCCAGGTACTTCTATTTTTGTGGTCCTGGGGATGGAACCCAGGGCCTCAGGGCACACAAAGCAAGCACTCTACCAGCTGAGCTAAACCCCAGCCCATTGTTTTACTTTAGATACTCACATTTAATCTTGTTCATGTTGGCTATTTTAAAAATGTCCTTAAAAATGTGTTCTAATTGCCGGGCGGGTGGCGCACACCTGTAATCCCAGCGGCTTGGGAGGCAGAGGTGGGAGGACCACAAGTTTGAGACCAAAGGCAGTTTGTATAACTTAGCGAGACCCTGTCTCAAAAAAAGTAAAAAAAAAAAAAAAAAAAAAAAAAGGGCTGGGGGCGCAGCTCAGTGGTCCAGCACTTGCCAAGCATGCAGGTGCCAGGCCCTGGGTTCGACCCCCAGTACTGAAAAAAAAAAAAAAGTGTGCTAGAAGGGCTAATTCAGAAGTTTGCTTTGGCTTTAGAATTTAATATCTGACTTACCAACTCCACACATTTTAGAATGTGTCTTTCCTTAAGCTTTTGGATTTAATTTGTTATTTCTAAATCTACCAGAATTCAAACATCACTTGAAGCAGGACTGTGGCTTATATTTGGTCTTATTTACAAATTTAGTTAACTTTCAAGTATTTTTTAAACTACAAACACTTGCAAAGTATATTCAAGGCTCTGGGTTCAACTCTCAACTACTTAAAAAAAAAAGGAGAAAAGAAAGAAAGAAAAGAAAAAGTAACTGCATTTATAAATGTAATATAGTCAATATCCTCTTAAAAACATTTCAGTTGTCCAACTTAAAATTTATCCTAAGTTCTTAAATAATTTATATTTTAATAAATTTATAAATATGGTGAATTTTAAGCTCTCTTAAATGTTTAAATATAAACATTAATGCTTCAATACATGTTTCTTCAAAAAGGAAATTTCAACTTAAAGTCTAAATGTCCCTCAGTATGCAGGGCACTGGTCCAAGATCCCTGAGTGTAAGAAAATCAAATCCCTTCTATAAAATGGCGTAGTATTTGCGTGGGTGGGGCTGGGGTTTAGCTCCGTTGGTAGAGTGCTTGCTCTGCGCTCTCTGAGGCCTGGATTTGATCCCCAGCACCGCAAAAAATGGGAGGAAGATGTGGTAATTTACTCTCAAAGCAATCCTGAAACAATCAGCCATTGAAAACCCTAGAAATAGGAAGCAATCCCGAAACAATCAACCATTGAAAACCCTGTGAGGGTGGCTATGAGCCAGACCGGACCAGAGGGCACCTAACGAGAAGTATTTGCGTATGATCGGTACACAAATTCTGTACACTTGAAACATCTCTAGATTACTTAGGGTAGCAAATACAATGTAAATAGTATCTACAATAGTATGTAAATAGTATCTACAACAGTATGTACAAATACAACGTAATATAGTATGACAATACTATGTTGTTTAGGGAATAAAGACAAGGACAATGTCTGTATACGCTCAGCAAAGACGCAATGTTTTTCCAGGACATTTTTGTTCTGGGTTTGTGGAATTGAGTGTCTGCAGAACTGCCAGATCCAGAGGGCGGAGGGTACGCGATGAGGTGTGAGGAAAACACATTTAGACAGCAGGAGCTGGACAGAGACAGGGTCTGTGAGGTGGATGGAGGGCGCAGCAGGGTGTGGCCCTGTCACTCACCGTCTGTGGACTCAGTACAGTCACTTGGCACAGGGAAGATTCAAGTGTGGACCTCTAAAACCTTCTGGACGTTTTAAAAATATTTTTAGTCTGTGATTAATTGAATCTACAGACAGAACCTGCAGATATGGGGGCCAACTGTGTATGTTTTAAGTTGGAGTTTTAAGTCTGATCTTTAATAGGCCAGATTCCTTTAAACAGGAAAGTCTTTTTTTTTTTTGGTGCTGGGGGTTGAACCCAGGGCCTCACGCCTGCATGCTTTGCAAGTGCTGGACCACTGAGCTGGGCCCCCAGCCCCCCCCCCCTTTTTTTTTTTTTTTTTACTTTTTGAGACAGGGTCTCGATAAGTTATGCAGACTTGCTCTGGTCTTGAACTTGTGATCCTCCTGCCTCCACCTCCCAAGCTGCTGGGATTACAGGTATGCACCACCGCGCCCAGCCAACAGGACAAGTCTTAAGAAAAGTCATGTGTCCAGGCCGGGGGTGCACTGCAGTGGTAAAAGATTTACTTAGCATGTAGAAGCCTTAGATTCCATCTCCATCGCTGGAAAAAAAAATCAAGCATTCACAGATTCATTAACATAAACTATTAATATAAATGCTAATTATAAATCTTCCAGAGGTTGCACCCGAAGCTTTTTGGGTCAAATTCAACCTTGTAGACAATTACCAAGAGGACAGCAACCTCCTAGGCTTCTAAAGGCCCGCAGGGGACAGACCATTACATCAGCTGTTGCATAATTGGGGGAATTCCTTCTTAGCTAATGGGGCCACAATCCCCTGGGAAACCGGTGGCATTCTTGTCTGTGACCCTTATCAGTACACACTGAGCCCTAGTTACACTGAATCATTAGGAACTGAAGCTAAAGAAGGCAGCAGTCACGTGGCTCATGTCCCTGGATTTGTCTCATCATGACTCATCTTTTCCGTCTACATGGAAACTGGCAACCTCTGCCCAATGCAGCACCTCAGGAGTGGATGTAGCAGTTATCTGGCTTTTAAAACATATGTATCTCAATATGTATATTTCATATATATTCCAGAGAGCTTCACAACCTTAGGACTGGATACATTTCTTCCGTCTTTTCATGTTCTTTTTGTCTGAAGGAGCCACCCAGCCCTCACAGATTTTAAAACGCTGGCCCTCACTCGTGGTTTCCCTGACTACGGTGGGGACAGTACCATATCTTTCTCCACTCCTGTGTTTACACGGGGTCGGCTGTTGTGTGGAGGGGGTAGGAAGTCCATCAGGACAAGGGACCACAGTCCAGCTCTTCACCCTTGCAGTCCCCCGTGTCTGCCACTTCGGACCACTTCGGTGGCCACTTCGGACGTCGAGACTCCATTCCCCGGGGCCGAGATGGTCCTCTGAAAAGGCAGGTCCGTCCATCCTCAGGGAGTGGTAGCTGAGTGCCTGCCGTGTGCCCGGGGTGGGACCCTTCACTGCAGAAGGAAGAGCAAGATCTCCACCCCAGGGGATGTCCACGCAGCCACATGAAGCTGGATGCTCCCTTTCTGCAGACTGATAGAATTGTTGCAGCAAATGAAAACTCCGGGCTTTGTCTCTGGGGGGTCTCTGTACTTCCATCCAACACAGAACACCGTGTGTATCGTCCTTATGGTTCCACCCTCTGTTTCAAGGACAGTTTGTCAAAGATTCGAGGAGAAGTCTCTTTCTCCCCTTTTCCTGCCCCCAGCAGGGACAGCTGCTGTGACATGGTTGTGTCCTGCAGTGAGTGGGGTTCCTAGTGGGTGGAGAACCTCCTGGCCCAGCAGCTGGAGAACCTTGTTGGGGTTCGGCTCAGGCCCGGCAGAGGTCAGAGCCTTGCCCTGACACCGAGTGGGTATCGGGCACCCACTGGACTGGGTTGGTGTGGTGGCCAGAGGTGCCAAAGAAGGACCTTGGGAGACCTTCTGTGGGAAACAGGAGAGGGAAAGTTTATTGGGTTGCTCCCCAAGTGGGGTGCAACTAGCAAGCAGCCCTGTCAAGTGCTCAAGTGCTAGCTCTAAGGCTGTAGCATAGAATGCTGCAGGCTCACTGGTGGTACAGCTCAGCCTTAAAGGCAGTTGGTGTTCCGCTGGGCTGGAGGTCTGGTGGTCTTGACTCTCGCAGCTCGCCTTCTCTGCCTCCCTCTCTCCCAAGGATGGGAGAAATTGGGGGGCTCTTCGTGGCTTGCTTATAGCCTTCAGTGCTTTGAGGCCCCTGGTCTTGACTCATTGGCTTGCTAGGTGGTCTTCCACAGGATTGGGGAGCGCTGGGTCAAGGTGATGGGGTCTGGTAGCAGGTGAAAACAAGAGGGTTCAGGTGGGGTCCAGGAGCTTGCTTATATAGGCTCCTGGGAGGGGGTGTGTGCCGGGAGCAGCCAATCAGGGCACATTCCTGACAGGTACAGCAGGTAAACTCTCATACCTGCCAGATAGGGGCAGTTATTTAACTGAGGTGCTAGGGGTAGCCAATCAAAATTGAGGTGGTTGAGGCCGGTCGGGCAGGTCAGGGGCCATCTTTGCTCACTCAATGGGAGGGGGGATAAAGGAGTGAGTAGAATGTAGCCTGAGTGTTAACCCCTCATGCTGGTTAGAGGGACCCTATTTATGGGGTGCTTTAAAAATTCCCTACAGAACCTCAACCCCCACCCCCCTCAGGGTACGTCTCCACAAGCGGGACTCTATTCCTAGCTAGTGGGTGGTTGACAACACCAGGGACTCCATTGGAAAGAACCACCCAACGGTCTTTGTGCTGTCAGAAGGCCGTGTGAGGAGCGCAAGGGGGCAGATATGAGAGGGACCTCTCCCATTTCTGGCCCTTCTTGGAGAATAAAGATGCCGCCATTTTCATTCCCCTGGAGCCCATGGCGGGGCCATTTGTCCCCATCTGTGTGAGCTGCTGTAACAAAAGCCCCCTAGACTGGGTGGCGTATCAACCACAGGAATGGGTTTGACGGTCTGAAGTCTGGACGGATCAAGCAATGGCCCCTCAAGGTCTGGTGAGGGGGGCCCTCCTGGTTCCTTGACGGCTCCGTGCTGTGCTGTGTCTTCATGAGGGGAAGGGAAAGGGAGCTCCCTGGCGTCTTTTCATAAGGGAGCTCATCCTACTCAGGAGGACTTTGGAATTAACTTCAGAAGGCCCCACCGCCAATAACACCACAAATGGATTCAGGGTGTGGGGGGCCACAAACATTCATTCTGTGGCACTGTCCCCCGCAATGCCTCAAGCTGTGGGATGTAACGAACACCAAGACCTTCCCGGGGTGACCCACGGAGGCAGCCCTGCAGGAAAGGTTTGAATTGGAGGAAAAAAATTCTAGTTTTTAAAAGGAAAATATTGGTAAAATGAAATATTCTCAAGTTTCACAACTTGGTTCTATGTAGATGTTGTTGTTAGCTGCCATTGAGTGAGTCAGTATCTGACTCATAGTGACCCTCATAGGGTTTTCAATGGCTGATTGTTTAGGGATTGCCTTGGGAGTGGATTGTCACGTCCTTCTCCCATTTTTGCGGTGCTGGGAATTGAACTCAGGACCTCAGAGACTGCAGCACAGCGCTCTACCAACTGAGCTAACTCCCAGCCCTATGTAGATGAGAAGTGTACTGCTTTTCCTAAAGGTGGTTTGCTAGCGTTAAAGGAGTGTTTTCTGGAAGGTCCCCTTTTCCTACTTTGTTTTAAAAGGTAGCATTTTTCCTCTTGTAAATACACACCCATGCACTGCCTCATGGTGTTGCTGTGAAGGATGACTTGGGTGTAGCATGGAAGTTATCCCACAGGGACTATGTGGGCGTAGGCTCCACGGCGTGGTTTGTGTGAGGACACTGTGACGGTCACACAGTGAGGAACGTGCCTGATGATGCATTTCTCAGAAAGTCCCCTCATTTGTTAAGCAATGCCTGTCTGTACACCATGACAGTTACCTTTTTCCTCTTTCTGTGCTGTGGCCATTTTCTAACCGTTTCAGAAAGGCTGTTTGGGGTAGAGAGCGGTGGGTGTCATACATACCAGAAAGGAGACTGACCAACAGGAGCAGGGACGCCTTGAGTCTCACCTGGGATTTGCCTCTTGCTAGTAGTGAGCCAGGCGGTTCTGGGAAAGTTCTCTACCCACTTAACTAGAGGGGTGAAAATGTCTGAACTATTTATTTCACATGTTATTGTGAGATCAGATTTAAAAAAAAAACAGATGTGGAAGTTTTTTGAAAATGACAAGCACGGAACAAGCGTAAGGACTGTGCTTGAGCAGGGAGCACCAGCAGCTTTGCGGAGAGTGTATGTGTCTTAGGGTTCTCTGGGGTCCCACGGTTGCTTAGGGTCCTGGACCCCCGCTAGCACCTGGGCCACGTAGCAGGAGGTGAAGAGCCAGTGAGCCAGCAGAGCTTTATCTGTATTTATAGCCGCGCCGCTCCCCATTTGCTCAGGTCACTAAACCACTCTCTACCCTCATCTATCTGGGGACAAATTTTCTTCCACAAAACAGGTGTCTGGTGCCAGACAGGCTGGGGACCAGGGCTCTAAAGGAACAGGATGGACAGAACACACTGTCAGGGCCTATTGGCGCAGGCACAATGTCTCATTGGTGTGGATAGTGTGCTTGGTAGGGGAGGCTTTGACATGGAAGGGGACCCAGGGGACGTCCTAGAGGTGAAGACAGTCGTTTAAAGGGGGAGCAGGGGTAGGAAGAGGAGCAGGATTCGAGCCTGAGTCCGGCCTCCAAGGACAGGGGAGACGCAGAGGTGGATTTTAAAGAGTGGGGTCCAGGGCGCTGTGAGGCTTGGGACTCGGACCTTCCAGAAAACACTTAGGTGGCCCTTTGGTGGCCTCTGCGCTGGGGAAATCCCAGCCTCTAGACTTTCGGTTTTCCTTTCCGGGCCCAGACGCCCCTGCAGAGCCTTGGAGCGCGGTCTGCGATCCGCCTGGCGGGACGGCCGGAGGCCCGACCTGCGGCCGCGACCCCAGCGCTGTGACAGCGGCGACTCGGGAGGAGGAGGCGCCCGGCACGGAGCCCCTTCCCTCCCCCTCCCGCCTCCTGCGCCCCATCTCCCCGGTAAGACTCCCGGGCGCGGCCCCGTTCCCGCTCGGCTGCACCTGCTCCCTGACTCCGCTCTCCCTGCCCGGGTGATCGCGGGGTCCGCGCAGCACGTGGGGGGCTCGGGAGGGGCGCAGGGAGATTCCCGGGCGCCGCAGGCCGAGCACCGGAGGGGCGGGGCCTCGCTGCTGCCGTGCGGGGCTGGCGCCGCGCTGCCTGAGCTGGGGTGCGTGAGCGGGGCCTGGGCCTCCCTGCTGGCGGGTCTCCATGCAGCCCGGCCTCCGCGCTGCCCGGCCTCCAAGGCTTCTGTCCGCGCTGCCCGGCCTCCAAGGTTTCTGGCCTCTGTGCCACCCAGCCTCCATGCTGCCTGGCCTCCGCACTGCCCGGACTCAGCGCTGCCTGGCCTCTATGCCACCCAGCCTCCACACTGCCCGGCCTCCAAGGCTTCTGGCTTTTGTGCCACCCAACCTCCGCGCTGCCTGGCCTGCGCGGCTTCTGGCCTCTGCCCTGCCCGGCCTCCGCACTGCCTGGCCTTCGTGCCGCCCAGCCTCTAAGGCTTCTGGCCTCTGCTCCACCCAGCCTCCGTGCTTCCCGGCCTCCAAGCTGTCTGGCCTCTGTGCTGTCCAGCCTCCGTGCTGCCTGGCCTTCATGCTACCCAGCCTCCGCACTGTTGGGCCTCCTCACCGCACACCTCCCCGTGGCCTCGGCCCTTGTGCTCCGAGTCCCAGCGACCCTCTGAGGGCTTTCGCCCAGCCTGGGAGCGCAGGTCACTCACGACTTCCCACATGGACCTTCTGAAGGCCTGGTGTGAGGAGGCTTCGGGACTGCCCTCCCAGACACGACTGGGGCTCTGCACCCCTCCACCTTCGAGGGCTCTGCTTAGAGAACAACTTGTTAGGTGCCCCCGAGTCAGTGTCCAACTCACAGCGACCCTACGTACAATAGGGGAAACACTATTGTCAATGCTTCTCTGCCGTTCATAGGGTTTTCAAAGGCGGATTGATTTTTGGGAGTGGGTTGCCAGGTCCATCTCCCAAGCCTACAGCACCTGGTGTTCCCAGGCGGTCTCCCATCCGAGGACTAACCAGGTCAGACCCTGCTTAGCTTCCAAGATTTGAGGAGATGAGAGGCCACAGGGGTACAGCTACTGGCAAGAAAACAACTTAAAGCATTAATATAGAGTCCAGTTCCTTTTTTATTTCTTTTCTTTCTTTCTTTCTTTCTTTCTTTCTTTCTTTCTTTCTTTCTTTTTTTTTTTTGTAGTACTGGAGTATTGAACTCAGGGCCTCATGCTTGCATGCTTTGCAAGGGCTGTACCACTGAGCTGTACTCCCAGCCTGTTTTTTCGTTTTGGTTCTTTTTGTTCTTGTTGTTGTTGTTGTTGTTTGACTTTTTGACACAAGGTCTTCCTAAATTATGCAGATTGCCTCTGGCCTTGAACCTGCGATCCTCTTGCCTCCCAAGTTGCTGGGATTGCAGGCGTGAGCCTCTGCCTGCCCGAAAACCCAGTTCTTTCAGTAAGAATGTTCTGACGTCTCTTTTTAACTTCTTCAACTTCCACAACTGCAACGTCGTATTTAGAACTTAGATGCAAGCCAGGAAAGTATTCTTGTTTCAAGAAGGAGAGATTGTTCCGGGTATGAACAACTCAGCCCCTCAAGATGCTTTTGATTGCTCTGGAGGACCCTGTGAATAGCAGAGAAGCACTGACAATAGTGTCAGGGATGGCACAGCGTCAGGGAATGTTTCCTATGTTGACCGTTGGGTCTCTATGAGTCAGACTCGACTCTAGGGCACCTAAAAACAGAGGAAAAAATAATGATAACAATCACTCTCAAATATAAAGAAGGCAAGAAAAGAGAAATGAGAGAAGGTAAAATAGGCAGGGCAAGAAGGGACTTAGTGTAACGATTTGAAATCCCAACATACTAGTAATTATATCGAATAAAAAGGACTACCTATTATAATAATCAAACTAATATTGTCAGAATGGACTTAAAAACCTGTAGCCTAATAATTACCTATTTATAAGAGATGATTCTTCTTTCTTTCCTTCCTTTCCTCCTCCTCTTCTCCTTCCTTCCTTCCTTCCCTTCCCTCCCCTCCCCTCCCTTTCTCTGTCTGTCTCTCTCCCTCTCTCTCTCCCTCTCTCTCATTTTGTGGTACTATGGTGTTGAACCCAGGACTGCACAGCCAGCAAAATTTTTACATTTTCTTTTGAGACAGGGTCCTGCTAGGTTATGCAGGTGCCTCCTGCCCCCACCTCCTGAGTCGCTAGGATTACAGCGAGCATCACTACACCAAGCTCAAGAGACGCATTTCTTAAGCACACTAAAGTTTAAACATAGTTAATCAACAGAAAGCTGTTACAGCTGCCTTAGTATCAGACAAAACAGATACAAAGGAAAAAATCATGACTAAAGAGGAGCTTAGATTTAGCTCAGTTGGTAGAGTACTGCGCTGCAGTCTCTGAGGTCCCGAGTTCAATTCCCAGCACCGCAAAAATGGGAGAAGGACCTGGCAATCCACTCCCAAGGCAATCCCGAAACAGTCAGCCATTGAAAACCCTATGAGGGTCGCTATGAGTCGGATACCGACTCGACGGCACCTAACAACAACACAACAACAAAGAGGAGCATTTCACTAGGGTAAAGAGAAGATACACAAATTCTGAATTCACAAGCACCTATAACATACAAAAAATAGGACCAAATTGGCAGAATTACAAGGAGACAGATCAATCTACACCGTAGTGTGAGATTTTGTCATCTCTCAGAAACTGATAGGAAAAGCAAAGGGTGAGTAAGAATAAAGACAATGTACACTGTATGCCAACAAGTTGGAAAAGCTAGAAGAAATAAGTTCCTGTGCATGTCTAACCTACAAAAATCGAATCACAGCCGGGCGCGGTGGCGCACGCCTGTAATCCCAGTAGCTTGAGAGGCGGAGGCAGGAGGATCCCAAGTCCGAGACCAGAGGCAGTCTGCATAACTTAGCAAGACCCTGTCTCAAAAAGTAAAAAAAAAAAAAAAAAAAAAAAAAAAAAAAAAAAAAAAAAAAAAAAAAAAAATCGAATCACAAAGAAACAGGAAATCCAAACAGATCAGTAATAAGTAATGAGATTGAACCAGTAATAAAAAGTCTCCCATCAAAGCAAAGCCCAAAACCTGATGCCTTTGCTGCTAAATTCTGCCAAATAAGAAAGTTAATGCTGATTCTTGCCAAACTGTTACAAAAAGTCGAAGCAAATATAATTCTTCCAAACTCATTCTGGGAGCCCAGCGTGGCCCTGGTCCCAAACTGAGACAAGAACATATCACAGAGGAAAGCGGCCATCCCTGATGAACACAGGTGCCAAAACCCTCATCAAAACACTAGCACAGGGAACTCAATAGCACATTCAAAAGATCGTTCACGTGACCATGTGAGAGTCTTCCCAGGGGTGCAAGCACGGCTCAGCAGATGCAAATCAACAGGTGTGACAGGCCACATTAATAGAAAAAGGACGAAGACGTATGGTCATTTCAATGGGTGCAGAAGGAGCAGTGGATAAAATTAATGTCTTTTTTTTGGTAGTACTTAGGGGTTGAACCCAGGCCCTTGCACTTTCTTTGCAAGTGCCCTGCCACTGGGCTGCACCCCAGGCCACTTTTTTTTTTATATTTTAGTTTTGAGACAGAGTCTTGCAAAGTTACACAGGCTGCCTCTGGCCTCAAACTCACAATCCTCCTGCCTCTGCCTCCAAGTTGCTGGGGTTACAAGCTTGCCCCACTGGGCCAACTCAACATTCCTTTATCATCAAACTTATAAGCAAATTAAGGATAGAAGCAATGTACATCAACACAATAAAGGATATAGGAGATAGCCCCACAGCTAGTAGCGTGTTGAATGGGGAGCCACTGGAAGTTTTTCCTGGAGGATTCATAGCAAGATAAGGATGCTCACCTGTACCACTTTACTCAACACGGTACCGGAAGTCCCAGCCTGAGTAACTAGGCAGGAGAAAGAAAGAAAGATTATCCAAGTTGGAAAGGGGGCTGGGATTTAGCTCAGTTGGTAGAGCGCTGCGCTGCAGTCTCTGAGGTCCCGAGTTTGATTCTCAGGACCACAAAAATGGGAGAAGGACCTGGCAATTCACTCCCAAGGCAATCCCGAAACAGTCAGCCATTGAAAACCCTATGAGGGTCGCTGTGAGTTGGACACCGACTCGACGGCACCTAACAACAACAACAAATTGGAAAGGAGGGAGTCAAATCACCCCTGTTTACAGGGGATGTGCTCATGTATGTTGTTGTTGTTAAATGCTGTCCAGTCAGGTCTGACTCAAAACAACCCTACATACAACAGACAAAACACTCCCCTTCTCTGTGCCATGGCCGGCACTATGTCAGTGCTTCTCTGCTATTCATAGGGTTTTCAGTGGCTGCTTATTTTGGGAGTGGGCTGCCAGGTCCTTCTCCCATTTTTGCAGGGCTGGGGATGGAACCCAGGGCCTCCGAGCAATCACTCTGCCACTGGAGCCGAACCCCAGCCCCAACAGTTGTGGTTCTACCACGCAGTGTTCACAGCTCTGCACAGACCCAAGCTCCAGGAGCAGCCTGGAGCCTGCTCTGGACCGGAAGGAAAAGGTCTCCTGGTCACCAAGCCTGCGTTGCTCCTGCTACAAGCAGGTGGGAGGGACATTAGGAGGTCCGCCCAGAGCAAGGCCATGCTTTGCTGGGTCAGGAGACACTCAGCCTGTCCAAACCTTCCTTTCCTGCAGAGAACTGCGTGCAGAAAGCAACGATCAAGCCTGAAGAGGATGCCAGGTGTGTGCAGAGAAAATAAAAGTGCTAGGAGCAGGGGCAAGGCAGGCTTGGTGACCAGGAGACCTTTTCCTTCCGGTCCAGAGCAGGCTGCTCCTTCTGGGCGGAGCTGTCCAGCCAGAGCCGTGGTTTGGTTTGGAAGAAGGCGGCTTCACACCCAGGAAGAGGTGGTTGGAAGTCCATATGCTGGTGCATCTCTTCGCTGCCTGCCCACACATTGCCCCATTCGTCTGCTCATGCATTCAGTTTTCAACCTGTGCTTATTGACTCCTGCTTCACACCCCCAGAGGGCTGTGCTCGTGAGTTTGCACGGCAGCCAGGTATCTGTTAATGCTGTTGGGTCTGTCAGGGCGTTCATCCTTTTATCCCCATTCACCTGTTATTTCATGGGCTCGTGTGTTAAGCTTGATCCAATATCCTCAAGAATCAGACTTAATGTGCTATCCCGCGCGGCCACTCATGGGAACTTCATGTACTCACAGGTCGACTCACCGGACGATGCTACGCGCCCTGTGGACGGTGTGGACCTGGGGGGCCGTGATTGGCCTCTCTGAGGAGCGGCCCCCCGATCTGGCCTCTCTGTCGTGCGACGCTGCTGGTGTCTGCGATGGCCACTCCAAGTCTTTTGACTCCATCCCCTCGGGCCTCCCGGAAGCCGTGACAAGCCTGGACCTATCCAACAACAACATCACCTACATCGGCCGCGGGGACCTGCAGCGGTGTGGGAGGCTTGAGGCTCTGCTGCTGAGTTCCAGCGGAGTCCGCGTGATAGAGAGAGACGCCTTCTCCTCCCTGGGCCGACTCGAGCGTCTGGACTTGTCTGATAACCACTTATCTACTTTATCGTCCTCCTGGTTCAGGCCCCTGTCTTCCCTGAAATACTTAAACTTACTGGGAAATCCTTACGAGACACTCGGGGACACGTCCCTGTTTTCTCACCTCTCACACCTGCAGATCCTGAGGGTAGGAAATACTCACACCTTCCGTGGGGTGCAGAGAATAGATTTTGCTGGACTCACTTCCCTCAAGGAGCTCCAAATTGTGGTGCCAAACCTGCAGAGTTACGAGGCAAACAGCTTGCAATCAGTTCGCATCGGCCATCTGATCCTTCACCTGAAGCAGCCGGATTTACTGCTGGAGATGTTCATAGATCTTCTAGGTTCGGTGGAATATCTGGAAGTGAGAGAGATGGATTTTGAGAGCTTCCACTTTTCAGACCTGTCCATCGGTGAAACAAACCCACTGATTAAAAAGGTTACCTTCAGAAAGGTGGAGCTCGCGGATGAGAACTTCAATGATGTTCTGGAGTTACTGAAGTCTGCTTCGGAACTTTTAGAGTTGGAGTTTGATGACTGCACGCTTAATGGAGTCGGCAATTTTAGGGCACCCGACCTGGACAAAGTGAAAGACCCCGGTAAAGTAGAAGCGTTAATAGTCCGAAGGCTGCATATTCCAAATTTCTTCTTATTTCAGGATTTGAGCACTGTGTATTCACTCGCGGGAAGAGTGAAACGAGTCATCATAGAAAGCAGCAAGGTTTTCCTGGTTCCTTGCTCCCTTTCGCAACATTTAAAATCTTTGGAGTACCTGGATCTCAGTGAAAATCTGATGGTTGAAGAGTACTTGAAGAATTCAGCGTGTGAGGGCGGTTGGCCCTCCCTCAAAACCTTAATTTTACGGCAGAATCATTTGACATCAATAGAAAAAACCGGAGAGACTTTGCTGACTCTGAAGAACCTGACCGACCTCGATATCAGTAAGAACAGTTTTCATTCTATGCCCGAAGTTTGTCAGTGGCCGGCAAAGATGAGATTCTTGAACATATCCGGCACGCGGATGCGCGGTGTAACCCGCTGCCTCCCGCAGACGCTGGAGGTTTTAGATGTCAGCAACAACAATCTCGATTCCTATTCTTTGATTCTGCCTCGACTCAAAGAACTTTATATTTCCAGAAATAAGTTGAAGACTCTCCCAGACGCTTCCCTCTTACCTGCATTGCTGGTCCTGAAAATCAGCAGGAACACAATAGCCACTTTCTCTAAGGAGCAACTGGACTCCTTTCACAGACTGCAGGCTCTGGAGGCTGGCGGCAACAACTTCATCTGCTCCTGTGAACTCCTGTCTTTCACCCAGGGGAGGCCAGCCCTGGCCCAGGTCCTGGTCGACTGGCCAGACGCTTACCTGTGCGACTCTCCAGCCCACGTGCGGGGCCAGCGGGTGCAGGACGCCCGGCTCTCTGTGTCCGAGTGCCACCAGGCTGCCCTGGTGTCCGGCGTGTGCTGTGCCCTCCTCCTCCTGATGCTGCTGACCGGGGTCCTGTGCCACCGATTCCACGGGCTGTGGTACCTGAGGATGACGTGGGCCTGGCTGCAGGCCAAGAGGAAGCCCAGGAAAGCCCCGGGCCGGGACGTCTGCTACGACGCCTTCGTGTCCTACAGCGAGCGGGACTCCCGCTGGGTGGAGAACTTGCTGGTGCAGCAGCTGGAGAACGGCCAGCCGCCCCTCAGGCTGTGCCTGCACCGGCGGGACTTCGTGCCCGGCAAGTGGATCATCGACAACATCATCGACTGCATCGAGAGGAGCCGCAAGACCGTCTTCGTGCTGTCCGAGAACTTCGTGAGGAGCGAGTGGTGCAAGTACGAGCTGGACTTCTCCCACTTCCGGCTCTTCGACGAGAATGACGACGCGGCCATCCTGGTCCTCCTGGAGCCCATCGAGAAGAAGGCCATCCCGCAGCGCTTCTGTAAGCTGCGGCGGGTCATGAACACCAAGACCTACCTGGAGTGGCCCACGGACGAGGCTCAGCAGGAAGGGTTTTGGGCGAATTTGAGGACGGCCATCAGGTCCTAGGTTCTGCCTTCCAGGCCAGCCCGGGCCCAGCTGCGGTCTCCACACCAGGGATTATGGCTCCGTTCATTCTGATAGCATTACATGAAAGCACAGGGAGGTACTGCCCTTGAGGACTTGAAACTACTAAACTGTAAATGTTTTAAAATCATTCTTCAGTACTGACCTCAGGGCCTTGCACGTGCTAGGCAAGTGCTCTACCGCTGGGCTACTTCCCAAGCCTGGTTTCTCTGTGTCCTATAAGGTAATCGTGAATGTGGTCCTTTGCTGATGTCTGAATATTCTGTGGCCATTGGTGGGGTTCATCAAGAAATAGCACCAATGAGCTGATGATTTCAAATGACCGTGTCCAGGCAAGAAGACTCACAGGTGACTAGAGAGCCGCGCCATGCCACTCACCTGTCACCTCTCCATGCACCGATCTGAGGAGCAACAAGGCAAAATGTCTGGGCCACTTGGCCAAATTTGTTGCTGTTCTCAGAAAAAGGGCTGCTGTCTCAATTAAACTTTTCAGTATGCAAAATAGCTAGAGGGTGTAGTTTCAGGTGAACTTTTTGTTAGGTGCCAAGGAGTCAGGTCCAATTCATAGCAACCCTCATAGTGTTTTCAATGGCTGATTGTTTCGGGGATTGTTTTGGGAGTGGATTGCCATGTCCGTCTTCCATTTTTGCAGTGCTGGGGATCAAACCCAGGACCTCAAGTGCACAGAGCAGCACTCTACTGACTCAGCTAAACCCCAACCCTTTCCCCCAGATTGTTGTTGTTGTTGTTGTTGTTAAGTGCTATCAAGTTGGGTCTGACTTACAGCAACCCTATGTACCACAGAATGAAACCCTACCCGACACTGTGCCATGCCTGGCACTATATCAGGGCTTCTCTGCCATTCATAGGGTTTTTGATTGCTGATTATTCTGGGATTGTTTTGGGAGTGAGCTGCCAGGTCCTTCTCCCATTTTTGTGCTGCTGGGTGTTGAATTCAGGGTCTCAGAGCAAGCAGAGCAAGCGCTCTACCAACTGAGCTAATCCCCAGCCCTAAGCAAAATAGGTTTTTAAAATAACACTTTACCTAGAGTTTCCTTATCATGACCCAAAAATTTGGTACACAATAATTTGAAAACACATTCTGCTACTACTGTGCCTGCAGCAGTACCACTGTGGCATCTGATCCCATCAGATCTCAGAAGCTAAGGAGGGTCCGACCTGGTTAGTCCTTGGATGGGAGACTGCCTGCAAACACCAGGTGCTGTAGGCTTGGGAGAAGGACCTGGCAACCCACTCCCCCTAAAACAATCAGCTGTTGAAAACCCTATGAACAGCAGAGAAACACAACAATAGTGTTTCATCTGTTGTACATAGGATCATTATGAGTTGGACACCAACTCGATGGCACCTAACAACAGCAACATACTACTACTGCTATATGTTAACTTTTATAATCAACATTTAATAATGCTGTAAATCTTGATGCAACATTCTTGGTTAAGAGCTTTTTACTGGTTCTGTGTAACTGTCTCCTTACGCGGGGCATCACGTGTGAACGGGAGTGAACCTCCTTTGACGCTGGCTCGATTCTCAGTCAGAACTAGCTTTCTGTGGTGAATTGGGCTGGAATCGGAAAGACCTGGGTTAACAGATGTGTAATTTTTCTTTTCTTTTTCTTTCTTTCTTTTTTTTTTTTGATGGTCCTGGTGGGGCTGACCCCAGGGCCTAGCACGTACTTTGAAAGTGCTTTACCACTGAGCTGCACTCCCAGCTCCTTTTTTATTTTTTATTTTGAGACAGGCTGCCTCTGGCTACGAAGCTGTGATCCTCCTGCCTCCTCCTGCTGAGTCGCTGGGATTCCATGCCTGCCCTACCGCACCTGGCTAACAGATGTGTAATCTTGGGCAAGCCGCTTAACCTGACTCAAAATGTTTTCCTGTCCCAAAATAGGGACAGTGACCTCTGCAGGCTGGAGGACTGAAAGCAGGAAGTGCAGCAATGTGAGCAAGGCACTGAAGACATGCTCTGGGGCCCCTTCCCCCTGGAGGGCTAAGGGAGCCAGGGCACCAGGGCTGTAGAACAGGAACTCTGCACGCTGTGGGGAGAAAGCTGCCTGCAGGAGATGTTGTTATTGTTGTTGTTAGGTGCCGTCGAGTCGTGTTTGACTCATAGCGACCCTCATAGGGTTTTCAATGGCAGATTGTTTCGGGATTGCCTTGGGAGTGGGTTGCCATGTCCTTCTCCCATTTTTGCGGTGCTGGGAATCGAACTCGGGACCTCAGAGACTGCAGAGTAGCGCTCTACCAACTGAGCTAAATCCCAGCCCCAGGAGATGTTAGTTGCTGTTATTATCTTCCAGGAAGATATTTGTTTCTTTATGTGTTATGGCTTATAAGTGGATATTTTCCCAATGTGTGCACGAGGGGAGGTATAAATGACCCTGTTGTTCATGGAGACATACCCCAGAGAAAGAAGTCTGTAGCTGGGCACAGCGGCACAGTCCTGTCATCCCAGCGACTCGGGAGGCAGAGGCAGGAGGACGGCAAGTTGGAGGCCAGAGGCAGCTGCGTACCTTGGTGAGGCCCTGTCTGAAGATAAACAAGTGAAAAATGGGCTGAGGGTGCAGCTCAGCGGTAAAGTGCTTGCAAAGCATGCATGAGGCCCTGGGTGTGCCCCGCCCCCCGCCCCAAATGCATTAAATGTGTAGCAGGCTTTTAGTTTGCAAGAAGCCCAAAGAGTCCTGTTCACAGGGCAGTGTTGGGGAGGAAACATCCGCCAACTTGTAGAGAGGACACGTTCAGAAAAGGGAGCCTTGGTGAGATGCCACAGAACCCCAACACCAGCCAGGCACGGCAGAGCCTGCTGGTAACCCCAACACCTGGGAGGCTGAGGCAGGAGGGTCTCAGGTTCCAGGCCAGCCTGGGCTGCATAGTAGGACACTGCCTCAACCACCCCCTGTCTCCACTAAAGGAACCCAACACAATAATAATTTTCTGCTATGCTTATCTATTCCTACCTTAGCACCATGTTAACTATCGTGAGATCTAACATCGATTTGATCTATGTATTTAACGCTGAGCAAATTTAAACACTAGTAGAAATAGCTTGGTAGTTTATTGGTAGATTTAAAATTACCTTTAAAAATAATCATGATGTTTTTCATTGACAATGTTCACTGTAGAAATTTTGGAAAATAGGTAAGAATATATAAATAAAATGAGAATCAGTTTTTATCACCTTTGGATAACCACTGTTTACTATATAGTGCTCCAATCTGTTTTCAGTGTATATATGCATACTACTTTATAAAACTGGGATTAGATTGTAAATAATTTAAACTGGATAAAGAAAATGGCATCTTTTTTTTTTTCCTGACACCATATAGTAATCGCTATAGTTTGGTTACCCGCACGTGTCTGTCAGGTTGGTGTGCTGTGTGGGCTGGCATGTTGCTGTGATGCTGAAAGTTATGCCACTGGCATTTCAGATACCAGCCGGGCTATCTATGGTGGACAGGTTTCGGCTGGGCTTCAAGACTAAGACAGAGTAGGGAGAAGGACCTGGCAGCCCACTCCCATAACAATTAGCCATTGAAACCCCTACGAATAGCAAGCAGAGAAGCACTGTCAAATACAGTGTCAGAAAGTGAGTCCCCACGCTGGAAGGCATTCAAAAGACAACTAGGGAAGAGCTGCCTCCTCAAAGTAAAGTTGACCTTAATGACAGGTATGGAGTAAAGCCCCTGCAACGCCTATTTGCTTCTGTGGCATGACTCAAAATGAGAGGAAACATAATGGCTGCAACAAGGGGCTCAGATATAAAAAAGATCATGTGCATGGCACAGTGTCCGGTACTGTTTCGTTCTGTTGTACAAAGGGGAGACATGTGTCAGACCTGACTCATGGCACTCAACAACAAATGCTCTTCTACCTGTCCAGAGTCCTCAAGGATTCCAGAAGCTTCCCTCATGCATCTGTCTATAAAATGTAAGTGGAAAATATATCAGACATTCGTGTACTGGCTGCTTCTTTTCTTCTTCTTTTTTTAAAAGAAAAACTAATTTTTAGTGCTTTCTCCAAATGTGAGATCTTTTATTTGTCAATGGGTTCCAAGCTTAAGAATCTTATTCTACCTCCTTTACCTTTGAATTTGCCTAGCATATAATGACTATTAAATTACTGAACTATTTGCTGAATAGAGAAACAAACTACAACGAACTATTCTAGTTATCTGGATGCCTGCAGCCGTAGCCCTGTGGCATCTGATCCCATCAGATCTCGGAAGCTAAGCAGGGTTGGGCCTGGTTAGTCCTTGGATGGGAGACCACCTGGAAACACCAGGTGCTATAGGCTTGGGAGAAGGACCCGGCAACCCACTCCCCAAAAAATAATCAACCATTGAAAACCCTGACTAACAGAGAAGCAGTAGCGATACTGTTTCGCCTGTTGGACGTAGGATCGCTACGAGTTGGACACCGACTTGACGGCACCTAACAACAACAACAAGTTATCTGGATGGCGAACCAATTATAATACCAAAGAATTGGGTAGTTTGAAGAAGGACAATTCTCAAGGAGTAAAAGTCTTACTGTGAGTTATCTTGATGATGGAAATTCTAATAGCATTAAATTAAGTACAGTGCCAACATTCAGTCAAGGAAAATGACAACCGCTGTGTTTCCCCCCACCTTGGTGTCAGTGAGATAGCCTCATATTGCAGAGTGTACGTCCAGTGTTCTGATACAGTGTTGGCTGCTTAACAAATGACCAGCAATTTAACAGGATCTAATTGTAGGAGTCCAACCCAGCAGTCTTGCCTGTAGCCGTAGCCCTGTGGCATCCGATCCCATCAGATCCCAGAAGCTAAGCAGGGTCAGGCCTGGTTAGGACTTGGATGGGAGACCACCTGAGAACACCAGGTGCTGTAGGCTTAGAAGGACCTCGCAACCCACTCCCAAAAATCAATCTGCCAATGAAAACCCTATGAACAGCAGAGAAGCACTAACAGTAGTGTTTCCCCTGTTGTTTGTAGGGTCCCTATGAGTCAGATACCAACTCAGAGGCACCTAACACCAACAAGCACCCAGTAGTCCTAGATCAATTCTTCCTGGCTGCTTTTCCTCCTTCAGTTCATCTTGTCCCCTCAAGGCAGATTCATTTCTTCTTTCAACACGCATTTGTGGAGCGCCTCCTCTGTGTTGGGCGCTGCTCCCAATGCTGTGGGTGTGGCAGGGATCAAAATGGAGAAAACCACTCGCCTCCGCAGAGGGTAAGAAATGACAAAGGCCTGACAGGGTTCTGGGTACGGGCAAGAGAAGAGCGGAGGGCTGAAGTGGCGAGCTGCTGTGTGCCCTGGGTATGCACGCGTGTGTGAACGGAGTCACAGGAGAGAAGAGAGACGTTCTCTGCCCTTTAGTGCCGTCCTTGACGGGCAGGAATCCCAGAGTCGCTTGGCCCGGGCGCCAGAGCTGTGTGGGTGACTGGCTGTGCGCAGAGGGCCTTTGTGGTGCCAGAGCTGCCACGTGGCCCCAAGCCCAGGGAGGAGCAAAGTCGAAATGCCTGCGTCATAGCTTAGTTAATGGCTCGGCCTGATGTTGAGCTGCCAAGTAGGCGTTGTTGTTGTTAGGTGCCCCTCAGTCGTGTCTGACTCACAGCGTTCCTTATAGGGGTTTCAATGGCTGATTGTTTGGTGATCGCCTGGGGAGTGGATTGCCACCTCCTCCCATGAGAAGGCATTGTTGTTGCTGTTGTTAGGTACCGTAGAGTCGAGTCCGACTCACAGCGACCCTCATAGGGTTTTCAATGGCTGACTGTTTCGGGATTGCCTTGGGAGTGGGTTGCCACATCCTTCTCCCATTTTTGCCGTGCTGGGAATCGAACTCAGGACCTCAGAGACTGCAGAGCGACGCTCTACCAACTGAGCTAAATCCCAGCCTGAGAAGGCATTAGTGTAGCTAAATGTTGCAGGGGAGGAGTACTTTGCAAACCTCTGAGACACTACCCGTCGGGTCATTGTCAGCCACACTGGGGTGGAAGTCCACCCTCGGGTGTAGCCAGTGTGTCCTGTGTGTGGGTAGGAAGCAATTACCGTGACAGAGATGGAAAGGCAGACTTGGTCCAGTGTTTTGCTTCTCTTTAATTTTTTCCACAGAGATAAATTGCTTTTGGTGTAACACCAAATTGCACTGGGTTTTCTGGACTCTTGAGACCATCTCTATAATTTAAAAAGAATATCAGTATTGCCTGTGGGACCGAGGGCGTAAAATAACTCAGCCACGGAGTGTATGGCGTCCGGGTAAGCCTGCTGCGCTACTCCAGCCCTAGCAAATAGGAAATGCCTTGCACAATTCCTATCACCACGGGTTGCCAGGCCACCAAATAACGAAGCCAATCCAGAATTTGCCCATACAAGAAATGTGTGCGCTCCCAGCTGAGTCTCAGTTAAGGAAGTTGCTCTATACGGCTGAACGGCAGAAATATTCACAAATTTCATTTGCCAAGGTGAGTGACGTGATGCATGGGTAACTCCCTTCCTTGTTAGTTCTACGTGCTCAGTTAAAAGCGCTTCACGTACCGGCCACAGTGGCGCAAGCCGTCCCGGCTCCTCGGGAAGCTGAGGCAGGAGGATGACTTGAGCCCAGGAGTTCAGGGCCAGGCTGAGCAACATAAGGAGAGCCTGCCTCTTAGAAATTTAAAAAGATGCTGGGTGCGGTGGCGCACACCTGTCATCCCAGTGGCTCAGGAGGCAGAGGCAGGAGGATCACAAGTTCGAGACCAGAGGCAGTCTGCGTAACTTAGCGAGACACTGTCTCAAAAAGTAAAAATGGGCCGAGGGTGCAGCTCAGTGGTCCAGCACTTGCAAAGCATGGGAGGCCCTGGGTTCAACCCCCAGTACCGAAAAAAAAAATTTTTTTTTAAAGAAAAAAGGAAAAGAAGCCCTTCACATGAGTTTTATAGCATGATGGTTGGTTATCATTGTTATTATGCCACCTTCGATTCCTGAGAATATACTGAGCCGGTTTATAGAAAATGCCCAAACAATAAAGCCGAGATGAAAGGCAAGGTTGGGTGGTAAAAGGAAGAAGAGGGAACCGCCTATACTAGATAAAAGCAAGGATGATGGACACTACAGTAAGTGAGCAAACATTCAGCTCTGGGCTTTTCTGAGGTGGGCACCGCAGGGGGAGCCCTTGGCGGACTAGGAAGGAGAACCCCAGTGCATCAGAGCAGACGGGCTCCTTCTGGCAGCTCTGATAAATCATCCATGAGACCTTAACGCAGAGTCTCTCTGATAGCGAGTATATAAACAGAGGCAGCCTGTTCATGTGTAGCTTATGCCGAGACTCGTTAAGCAGAGCACATGTCATATGTAGTACTCCGTCAGGAGCTGGGCACGCAGGAGGCTGAGGCAGGAGGACAGTGAGCTCAAGGCCAGCCTGGGCTACGGACGGAGACTGTCTCAAAAACAAACAAACCCCAGATGAACAAAGGCTAAGAAATGAATCGTTCTTCATAAGAAAGCAAATCACCCTTTGTTACTTAAGCCATCATGTAAGGTGACGATTGTGATCACATAATCACGGGTTTTCTAACGGAGCTAGGGATTGCGGTTTTGTAAGTTGTGAACAGAAGGCTGCTCTGGGCTCAGTCTCGTACTTGAAGGGGACCTCAGGGACAGTGGATGCGGGGGGAAGGAGAGGGGCCAGGGCGCACCTTCAACCTGGAGTTGGCTCGGCACGTGGTGGAGGATAGGGCTGCCTCGGGCTTCTCTGCTGCCATGGCCTGGTCCTGAGACCCAGACCCCTCGGATGCTGCCTCCTGCTGCGATGCCCTGCTTTAAAGTCTGTCTCTGACTTGTGGGGCCCAGAAATGGGGCGCGGCTGCCAGAAGCTGCCCTGAAGCCACATGAGCGGCAGAGAAGCAGGTGGCAAGGAGGGTGGCTGGTCAGCGCTGCGAGGGTTAGTGACAGCCACCAAGTACAGAGGGCACACGGCAGGCTGATGCCAAACTCTCAGTGCCCTTCTGCCGCAGGGGCGACGTCTCCTCATCCCTTTCCTACCGGAAGAGACAAGCTATGGTTTGGGGACAGTGAGGTGGACCCTTTCTAGTTAGCGCTGGATGGGGGCCATTTCCTTCCCCTGAATTAATTAGTTAATTATTTTTTAGTACGGAGGGCCTTGAACTCAGGGCCTTGTGCATGCCGGGCAAGTGCTCTACCACTGAGTAGCACCACCGGCCTCCTTTATTTTTTGTTTTGCAACAGGGCCTCCTGTTGCCTGGCACAGGCTGCCTGTGGCCTTGAACTCGAGATCCTCCTGCCCCAGCCGGGATTACAGGCGTGTGCCACAGTGGCCGCCTGCCTTCCTGGGATTTTTTTTTTTTTTTTTTTTTTGCGGTACTGGGGTTGAACCCGGAGCCTCACGCTTGCATGCTCTGCGAGTGCTGGACCACTGAGCTGCACCCTCAGCTCTTTTTTTTTTTTTTTACTTTTTGAAACAGGGTCTCGCTAAGTTACACAGACTGCGTCTGGTCTTGAATTTGTGGTCCTCCTGTCTCTGCCTCCCAAGCTGCTGGGATTACAGGTGTGCGCCACTGTGCCCGGCCCTTCCTGGGACCTTAATGATACTTGGGTTTATTCCGTTGGAGGTCCCTGGTGTCTGTGAAAATCCTAGTTGCTGTCATAGGCTGATGAAGCCTGGGGGTCTTTGTTTCCTTCCAGTGTCTTTCTCTAGGATGTGTCCTAACGAGAGATGAGCAACTCGGGAGGCAGAGGCAGGAGGATCACAAGTGCGAGGCCAGAGGCAGCCTGTGTAACTTAGCGAGACCCTGACTCAAAATTATAAATCAAAATGGGGCTGGGGTACAGCCCAATGGTAGACCACTTGCCTAGCATGTTCGAGGCTCTGGGTTCAACCCTCCTGTACTGAAAAAAATAAAAGCTAAAATCTAGGATGAGGAGAAACATGAATATTTATCTATACTCCAGTTCACATAGGAAGCTTTAAATTTTTCAATTCCAATTTGTCTACCAGTAATCTACCAATTCCAATAGTCTACCCACCTACCTACCCAACCCAACCATTTATCCATCCACCCGTTTCCCTTGAGCATTCTTCCATACATCTTACCTGTCTTTTGCAATGTTTCATTATACTTCCAATAAGTCTCTTAACATGGAAAATACAAACGATAAAAAGTGATTTTTTTTTTTGGCATTTAACTTCCTAACCAGAATAGCAATATAGGCAAAGACAATGAAAGAAAAGCCATTTTGAATTGGGTTGTTAGAGACAATGAGAAATTTTCTTTTGTAGCCATTTGAAAATTATGAAAGTTTAGATAATGAAAGTTTAAATGTTCCGTAGGAATATTTAAAATAACCTTCTGTGCCTTTTTAAAAGGATACGGGTTACTGATCATCCTCTTCAGGTCAACCTTCTCCTTGCAGTAAGGGCAGGTCTGCTTCTTCCCAACAATGCACCAGCCCCGGATGCAGAATTCATGGAAGCTGACGTATCGCGTTAGGGAAGCTGTGTAAGGTGCGATGCTTGGCTTATGGTGACGTGGAAAGGACACGCCGTTAGGTCGAGAGGCAGAGGGCCATCCAGCTGTCAGCCGTGGCCTGCATGTGCTCATTATCTCCTTAGGGTCATTCCTGGGACGGTGGGGTCCCAGGGACAGGGGTTCGGCGCGAGAGCTGCGTCAGCTTTCTGACCCTTGGTGACTCCCTTACCTTCCCGGGCTTGCTTGTTCTTGCCTCGCTCGATTCTGGTTGTTGTTGTTGTTGTTGTTAGGTGCCGTCGAGTCCGTATCCGACTCATAGCGACCCTCACAGGGTTTTCAATGGCTGACTGTTTCAGGATTGCCTTGGGAGTGGATTGCCAGGCCCTTCTCCCATTTTTGCGGTGCTGGGAATTGAACTCTGGACCTCAGAGACTGCAGCGCAGCGCTCTACCAACTGAGCTGAATCCCAGCCCTTGGTAGGAATTTAAAAAGCGAGGATGCTTTTGTACAGCAATGGCCGATGGAAATGTATCATCGTATTGCCTGAGCTCCTCTATTATGCGTCTCCCAGCTCCCAGTTCTGCCTTTTGAGCATTACTCATTACCGACTACGTAATCAGACTTTTATCAGGCACTTAGACAAGTTGAAATTATTTGCGTTCATAAGCTTACAGATGTTTTTTCTTTCTTTCTTTCCTTCTTCCTTCTTTACTTTCTTTCTTTCCCTCTTTATTTCCTTCCTTCCTTCCTTCTTTCCTTTCTCCCTTCCCTCCCTCTGTTTTCTTTTTCTTTCTTTCTTTCTTTTTCTTTCTTTTCCTTCCTTCCTTCTTTCCTTTCTCCCTTCCCTCCCTCTCTCTGTTCTTTCTTTCTTCTTTCCTTCTTTCCTTTCTCTTTTTCCTTCTTCTTTCCTTTCTTCCTTCCCTCCCTCTCTGTTTTCTTTCTCTTTCTTTCTTTCTCTTTTTCCTTCCTTCCTTCCTTCCTTCCTTCGTTCCTTTCTTCTTTCCTTTCTTCCTTCCCTCCCTCTCTCCTTTCTTCCATTCATTCTTTCTTTGGATTGAACCTAAGTCCTTATGCATGCTAAGCGCTACCACTGAGCTACACTACCAGCCCTCAACTTACAAACATTTCTAATAACTTCTTACATTTTTCCCTCTACTTTTTATTACTGATAGAGAGCTAGTTATTTTTAACAGAATATAAACTTAACTTCTCAAACTCTGGGCATTTAGAAATTCATTTGTAATATGTCATCTTTTCCAGAAAGTCTGAGCCATTGTCTGCAAAGTCCAGTTTGACCACCATGTTTTCTCACGGCACCGGGAACTAATTCTAATGTGCCATGGCTTTCTGTGCACTTCCTGTCTCCCTCAGACTGCCCGTTGCCTATGGCATGATGTCTCATTCATCTTTCTGTCCTCACCACCTTAAGCCGGTGCCTGAGATGTATCTATTGATGAATATTTCAATGATTCATTCAAAATCAATGATATTTGGAAAAAATATTTCCAGGTTCTCCATTATTGCTGATTTGGGTAAAATATTAACTATCATGAGATCCACCCTACTGATTTATTTATTTTTACAACCACTGTTCCTGGTGTGGCTTTGGGTCAAGATCCCAGGGATTCGACCAGAGGGCTGGGTGGCCATCTTAACAGCAATGATGGAGAAGTCCCCTCTCTAATGGACAGAGGACCATAGATGTGTAGCCCTGGCCAGGCCGTGGAGATAATTCCTCAGTACTAGCTTTCTGTGTAACTGAAAGTTTCCACTGTTTTATGTTTTTGGAATCAGGGACAGTTTTGCAGTTTGCTTGGGTTAGCATGAAGTGGTGATTACAACAAAGATTCGAACCCAAACCCTTGCAGGCCTTCTCTGAAAAGGGCTGGAGCACAGCTCTGCCCTCCAGATAGGGACAGAGTTCAAGGGTCACAGAGGCAGCGCCATGGTGCCCACATCCTCTTTAATCCGCTCTTTCATCTGCAGGATTTCCATGCTGCAAAGCTGCACACTGGCCTCGGCGCAGAGCTGGGCGCCTCCTGGTCCCTGTGACTCACCGTTACCTTCTCTTCACTCATATGACTCACGCTCAGACGAGCCATGAATAACACTCCCTGCAAAGCACATTTAAAGGTGACTACATTTTAGATTACATATACACACATGTACAACAATCCCTGAGGGCTTTTAAAGGTGGAGAGAGAAAATATTTCCACTTGCAAATGGCAGGAGGGGCTCCGTTCCAACATTTGAGAAGTAAATCATATTTAAAACCAGGGCCAGACTTGGAAAACCTCTACTTAGTGTGATAGCTTTTTGGGAAAGGTATCGCACTGGAAAAAAAAAAAAACACACACTGTAGAATTCCATATGGGATGTCTTTGTGTTTCTTCCCCTAATATTTCAAGGCTTAAATGGTGAAGAAAAGGCTCCGATTACATTTGCGATGCATTTGGACTGGTTTCTGACTCTCGGAATTGAGTAAATGGAAACTGTCCAGATTAAACAGAACTGAGTCACCGGCCCCGCACACTGAAGGCATTAGGTATTCCCCACCGAATTAGGTGAACTGCAGCACCAAGACAGCTGGGGTACCCATCTCACCATGCCAGAGCTTTGATCTGACGGGGCACACAGAGACGATGTTATAAAATCGATGCTGCATTATAAAATGAAGATAAACGACGCTGTGTTTTGTATTTAGGAGCAAATTAAAATATGGACGGCAGGCCAGCGCAAATACAGCCTTGGTATCCATAATCGCCCGCTTGGACTGCGCGCCTGCTTTGTGCTGGGGTCTGGATACCAGCATTGCCCAGCGTGCCCAGGCCTTTCGCAGGGGTGCTGGACTTCCCAGAGAAGGCTGCTTTCCAGGCCAGGTCTGATCCCTGCCACATCCGACCCCTCAGCCCACAGAGCTCCTGGAGGAAGACCCCATAGACCCAGGACCAGGTGCGGAATGGTGGTTCCTCCTTGTAATCTAAGGCGCCCTGCGGCCTGGGGCACTGACCTTTTTAAAGACCACCAAGAAGCCAGGTGCGGTGGCGCACGCCTGTAATCCCAGCAGCTCGGGAGGCGGAGGCAGGAGGATCCCAAGTTTGAGAACAGAGGCAGTCTGCGTAACTTAGCGAGACCCTGTCTCAAAAAGTGAAAAAATGGGCTGGGGTGCGGCGCAGTGGTCCAGCACTTGCAGAGCATGCAGGCAAGAGGCCCTGGGTTCAACCCCCAGTACTGCAAAAAAAAAAAAAAAAAAAAAAAGACCTCCAAGAAAGCTGCGAAGGAGGCTCGTTCTTCTCGCGAAGCCCTCCCTCTGACCACCGCGGTGACAAGTGGCCTGCTGGGGCTGGTTCCCGGCAGAGCGTACTTTGTGTCTCTTGGTCTACCAAGGTTCAGACTCCGGGCTCCACGTGAACCGTCTCCTGCTCCTTGCGGCGCCTGGCACTTCACGCTGTTCTTGTTTGTTTGCTCTTGGAGCTGGGGGTGGAACGTAGGGCCCCGGGCACGCTACGCAGAGTTCCATCCCTGCGGACCCCTCCGCCCTTGCCCTGCACATCACTCTTTTCCTCCCCTCAGCCACCTTCTCTCGCTGTGCACTGGCTCATGGCTTCTTCCGCCAGCTCTCCCGGGCTGCCTGCTTCCTGCCCAGCTGGCATTAAGTGCACTTTTTAAAAATGAAGTGACTGTGGTGGAGAAGGTTCATCGTAATTGTTGTGGTGAGGTGCTGCGGAGTTAGATACGACTCATTGCCACCCTATGTACAACAGGACAGAACACTACCCAGCACTGTGCCATGCACACAACTTTTTACGTTTGACCCCATTGTTGCAGCCACTGTGTTTCTTCTCATTTTGAGTCATGTCACATTAGCATGACTCATGTGCTTGGCTCATGTGTCTGACTCATGCCATGGTATTTTTAGTCCCATCATATTGTGAAAGCTGGACATTGAACAGGGAGACAGGAGAACAATTGATGCTTTTAAATTGTGGTGCTGGAGATGAATATTCAATATACCGTGGATAAAATAACCAACAGATCTGTCCTAGAAGAAGTGCAACCAGAGTGCTCCTTGGAAGCAAGAATGGCCAGACTGTGTCTTACATATTTCGGACATGTAGTCAGGAGAGATCAATCCCTGGAGAAAGACATCACGTTTGGGAGAGTGGCAGGTCAGCAAAAAAAGGAAAACCCTCCACCAGATGGATTGGCACAGTGTCTGCAACCATGGGCTTAAACATACATAAGATTGTGTGCCTGGCACAGGATCGGAAAGTGTTTCGATTTGCTGTACATAGGGTCGCTATGAGTCGGACTTGACTTGACAGCACCTAACAACAACAACAACAACAACAACAACACATTAGCAAATGGAGGTCCCAGAGGCTTTCCTTCATTCCCACGATTACGGTGGATTCTCCTTTGAGGAGGCAACTGTTCCCAGTTGTCTCTTGGATGCCTTCCAACCTGGGAGGCTCATTCCCTGGCACAATATTTGACGGTGTTTTTCCTTTATCCACAGCGTTTTCAATGGCTAATTGTTTCAGGAATGGGCTGCGGGGTCCTTCTCCCTAGTCTGTCTTAGTCTGGAAGCTCAGCTAAAACCTGTCCACCACAGGTGGCCCCGCTGGGATCTGAGGCGCTGATGGCATAGCCCCTACAGCCCACCAAGCTGACAAGCTGACGGACACGCAGGGGTCATGATAATTAGTGGTTCATTATTCTGCATGGATTATCACAAAGTCTCAAAAATAAAGACTGGGCTGGAGGATAGAGGTCTGGGGTTGCGGCTTGGGCGCTAAGCTAGCCCGAGGAGAAGGGGGCAGGAGGAGGGGGGGAAGGGGAGGGTGTGCGGCAGGTCAGGGGGGGCGAGTTCCCACCGAAGGATACACGTGGTTGCAGGACAGCCGGTAGGTGTTTTCAACAAGCCCCTCCTCGCCCAGCTCCACGATGATCTTCTGCCCACACACTGCGCAGATGTTGTCCGCCAGGCTACGGCTTGGCATCCCGCTGACGCTATAGAACTGTGGGACAAGGACACAGCCCTGTGGGAAACGCCAGCGTCGCCCCCGCCGGGGCCTCACTGCTTCTGAGCTGGGCTAGAGCCCAACATACCTCTGCCTGGAGAAACGAGGACACAGAGGTAAGGTCCCAAGGGGCCCCCAGGGCGTGGCTAAGTGCAGCCACCCGCGGAGCCTCTGCAGTACTCCTCCCTCCGGGGAGAGAGGAAGAGCCGTCACCAAGCTTCCCCTCTCAGCCACCAAGGAGGAAGAGCTGTCACGCGGCGCTGTAGCTCTGAATCACACAGGAAGCTTCCCCTCGTCCACCGGGGCCCAGCCGCCCCTTTACTCTCCTGGGGTTTCCCACTCAGACACCCGCAGCAAATCTGAACTCTTGTTGTGTTGTTTTTAAACTTCCACGTTCTTATTGGGGGCACAGAGACTAATCCCTCTGGAAGGTCAGGCACCAGCATCCTAACAGGGCAGGCTGCATCTTTGGGGGCTGTGTTTTCTCAACATCGATACCACATTAGAATCCTCTGTTGTTGTTGTTGTTGTTAGGTGCCGTCGAGTCGGTATCCGACTCATAGCGACCCTCATAGGGTTTTCAATGGCTGACTGTTTCAGGATTGCCTTGGGAGTGGATTGCCAGGTCCTTCTCCTACTTTTTCGGTGCTGGGAATTGAACTCGGGACCTCAGAGACTGCAGCGCAGCGCTCTACTAACTGAGCTAAATCCCAGCCCTTAGAATCCCTAGGAAATTAAAAAAATACCATGTTTATTTTGAAATAGCTTGAAAGAGAATGGACAGCGATGGTACAGCGCGCCGTTTCCTCTCTCCTTACGATGACTTGCATTTTAAAGACTTGGCGCGCACACCTGTTGGGTTGGCAGGTGAGAAACCTGCAGGGTAGGGGGCAGCTGGCCACCCTGGTCAGGGCTGATGTCCCTGCTTGGAGGCAGAATTCCTTCCCCAGAAGCCTTGGTTGTCATTTTTCTGGCCTTTGGTTGGATGAGCTCTGTTGTTGTTGTTGTTAGGTGCCCTGAGTGGGACCCAACTCATAGTGACACTGTGTACAACAGAACAAAATACTGTGCCATATCTGCCACTATGTCCGTGCTTCTCTGTGATTCATAGGGTTGTCAATGGCTGATTGTTTCGGGAGTGGGCTGCCAGGTTCTTCTCTGATTTTTTCTGGTGCTGGGGATTGACCCCGGGGCCTCAGAGTACGCAGCAGCACTCTACCAACTGAGCCAAACCCTACCCATTTATTTAGTGGTTCGATTCCAGAAAACATGTATAGTAGTGGCAGAATCATTAATCCATAGCTCTGAAGTTGTTGTTGTTAGGTGTCGTCGAGTCGGTATCTGACTCATAGTGACCCTCATAGGGTTTTCAATGGCCGACTGTTTCGGGATTGCCTTGGGAGTGGATTGCCAGGTCCTTCTCCCATTTTTGCGGTGCTGGAATTGAACTCGGGACCTCAGAGACTGCAACACAGCGCTCTACCAACTGAGCTAAATCCCAGCCTGCTAGCTCTGAAGGAAGGGACTTTATCAACCAGAGTACAGAGCTTATGTAGGGCTTAGTTTCATAATCTCCAACCATTCTGAAATTATGTCAGATAACACGTTCCCCGGACCCCATTTCGTGGGGTCATCTTGCACATTTTTAATATACTTAGATTCTTTTGCCACAGTCAGCATTCTATCCTGGGATTCTCTGATCTGTATCATTTTAAAATTTTGCATGCATGAACGTTCATCCTCTCTGCTATACAGTTTTATGGATTTTGAGAAATGCACAGGGTGCCTATCTACCATTCCGGAATCAAACAGAATAGTTCCACTACTATAAAAAATTCCCCATGCTTCACCTCGTCAACCCTGCTCCATCCCTAAACCCCTGGCAACCACTGATCTGTTTAGCATCTCCAGTTGTACCTCTTCCAAAAGGTCACGTGAGTGGAATCCTACAGTCTGCGGCCCTTTGCCCTGGCGCATCTCGCAGAGTGATGTGCATTTAAGACCCATCCATGATCCTCGATGGCTGACTAGCTCATTCCTTTCTGTAAGGAGGCTGGTAGAACAAAGCAGATGCCCTGGCTCCACTCCCAGAGACTCTGCCTTAATTGATCTGCTCTCGCGCTCAGGCCCCGGTATGGAAGGGAGATTGCTCCTTCTCCCTTCCATCACAAGCGCATACAAAAGTGCGCACACGTGTGCACATGGACCCCCCCCCCCAAGTCACTGGTGCCTGTGCCAATGGCTTGAGGCAGTGGTTTTTATAGATTTGGTAGCTGGAGTGCGGCTCACGGAGGATGACAAGATTGAAGACTGCTGAGGTGGGGTCAGGTGAATGTCTTTGGTGCTTAAAGAACTGGCGACTTCACCAGGTGAAATCGCTTCTCCTGGCCCATGGGAGAACAGAACACGTGCTACCTTCCTCTTCCTCTCCCGTTCATTACCAAGCGCAAGAGGCATCGGGAATTCTCTCAGGGGCGTGGCTTCCAGCTTTGGTTGGAGCTGGGGTGTGAAAGTTCCTTCCAGCGCCCACCTTGAAGCTCTTAAGAAAGACAGTTCTTCCCCAGGGGACACACGACAGAGGGATTCCAAAAGGTATGTTGTGCTGGCATTTTGCCATAGAAGTTGGGCAGAAAGATCTAGAAAAAGGCTAAGAAGGTGGCTGTGCTGGAGAGGAAGGCTCAGTGGGTGCTGGCGAAGCCAGGGCCGTGTCCACTCCGGTCCTGCCCCACTGGTGGAGAGAGAAGGACCCACAAGTTCTCTTCTCTTGCCGCTTACACTAGTTTTTTCCACGCCAGATCTGGCTGTGCACCATGGGTAGAGAGAGCATGCAGAGCCCTTGAGACCTGCAGCCCTGGGTCTGCAAGTGTGAAGAGATGCGGACTTGCCAGGCACGGGCGAGCGCTCCCAAGGTCTGAGCTGGGAATCTGTCTAACCAGGAGCTACGCCCACTGTGAATTTTAATTTTACGAGAGCTGAAACATGCCACGCACACACAACGACTGGGATTTTAAAAAATATCACAGGCACCAATATTCAGCCAACAGACATTGAGCACGCTTTTTATGTCGTCTGTTTTTTCGGATGCTGTGTGACGGTAGGGCTGGGATTTAGCTCAGTGGGTAGAGCGCTGCGCTGCAGTCTCTGAGGCCCCGAGTTCAATTCCCAGCACCGCAAAAATGGGAGAAGGGCCTGGCAATCCACTCCCAAGGCAATCCCGAAGCACTCAGCCATTGGAAACCCTATGAGGGTCGCTATGAGTCGGATACCGACTCGATGGCACCTAACAGCAACAGTGTGACGGTAATTTACCTGTGTAAGTCTGACCCTGAGTCTTACTGTGGATTATGAAATGTTTTATGTCACATCAAATATGATTTTTTTCAGTGTTGGAGATCAAACCCATGGCTACCCACATCCTAGGCAAGTGCTCTACCACTGAGCAGTACACCAGCCCCTCAAGTAGGATTTTTATTTGTATTAGGTGGCACCGCGGGCAGAGATAAAGGATTTTTTTATGGTTGGCCTTTGGTTAATCCTTTAAATCTTGGCATTTGGAGTACTGCAGGTATGATGGGCCTGATAAATGGTATATTTTATTGTGCAAGATGTCTTATTTCCTACCCATTCTATATTGCTGTTGTTAGGTGTTGTTGAGTGGAGTTCGACTCATAGCGACCCTCATAGGATTTTCAATGGCTGATTGTTTGGGGATTGCTTCAGGAGTCGGTTGCCTTGTTCTTCTCCCGTTTAACCATTATATGTTTGTTGTTGTTGTTGTTAGGTGCTGTTAAGTTGGTTCGGATTCATAGAGACCCTCATGGGGTTTTCAATGGCTGATTATTTCGGAATTGCTTTGGGAGTGGACTGCCATGTCCTTTTCCCATATTTTTGTTGTTGTTGCAGTGCTGGGGATCAAATCTGGGCCATCAGAGAATGCAATGCAGTACTCTACCAACTCAGCGAGCCCAGCCCAGCCATTATGTATAACAAATATATTTTCTAATTGATTAACAAATTTTTTTTTTTTTTTTTGGCCATACTTAGGGGTTGAATCCAGGGCCTTACGCATACTTTGCAAGTGCTCTACCACTGGTCTGCACCCCATCCCCATTTTTATTTTCAATTTTGAGTCAGGGTGTCACTAAGTTATGCAGCCTGCCTCTGGCCTTGAACTTGTGATCCTCCTGCCTTGGCCTCCTGAGTTTCTGGGGTTATAAGCATGTGCCATTGTGCCTGGCTCCAAGAAAGGGAATTTTTTTTTTTTTTTTTTTTTAGAATACAAGGAGCAAGGGGCTAGAAGAACCCAAACAGTACCAAAAGAAATGGTGCAAACGTGGATGGCAATATGCAACATGAGACCATTTTCCCTGTGTCCTAGACGGTTTCAGACAATGAAAGCAACGCTTACCCCTATGGTAGACGCCATGTAATCTGAGCAGATCTCAGCAAAGTCTCTCCCCATGACTCCGTAGTAGAGGCCATAGAACAGGGACACGATGCCAAAGTCCATGGACTCTCTGGCTTTGACTCTGTGGAAAGAAACGCAGAAGGAAGCATGGCCCCTGGGTGGGGCATGGAAGGGCGGGAGCTTGGAAATATTTCCTGCCAGAGTATCTAACACGGCCTGTGGAGGTGTGTATTCTTTTTTTTAATGAAAGAATTTAAAATTCTCTAAGTCTCCCTCAAATTATATCACATAGTGCCATTGGGCAAAAGAATTCTTGGGTAGTTCTCCTTATCCTTGGGCAATAAATATGTTCCCAAACTACCAGGGATGTATAAAATCTTGGATAGTACTGAAATGTATATATATATAGTTGTTGTTGTTGTTAGGTGCCCTCGAGTCGTGTCCAACTCATGGCGACCCTTACAGGGTTTTCAATGGCTGACTGTTTCAGGAGTGCCTTGGGAGTGGGTTGCCACATCCTTCTCCCCTTTTTGTGGTGCTGGGAATCAAACTCGGGACCTCAGAGACTGCAGAGTGGGGCTCTACCAACTGAGCTAAATCATATACATATATATGTATATATGTATATATATGTATATGAACCATATATGGTTCTGAACCATATATATGTATATGTACATGTACACACACACACACACACACACACACACACACACTGTTTTTTTTCTATCCATGCAGACCTATGATAATGTTTAGCTTATAAATTAGGCATAGTAAGAGGTTAAAACCACTAATGATAAAACAGGACACTTAGTATACTACAATAAATATTCATTTTGGGAGAATTCATGGATAAAGATCTTAAAATCTGAAGCAGTAAGATTTAAGTTATATACACACACACATATATATGTATATAGATGTATATGAACCATATATGGTTCTGAACCATATATATGTATATATACATATATATAACCATATATAACCATATATATGTATATATATGTATGTATATGTATGTATATATGTATATATGTATATATATATATACACACATACACACACTATGTTTTTTTCTATACATGCAGACCTATGATAATGTTTACTTTATAAATTAGGCATAGTAAGAGGTTAAAACAACTAATGATAAAACAGGACACTTAGTATACTGTAATAAATATTCATTGTAGGAGAATTCATGGATAAAGATCTTAAAATCTGAAGCAGTAAGATTTAAGTTGTCCCCAGTATATTTCACGAAAATCCTTGGGAATAGTTTTACATTCACCAAAACAAAGCATTGTAGATATGTGCTAAAAAAAACAAAAAGATACATGCCTCTCTAAGCCTTAAACTAACAGGATCAGGCCCGCAGGATTACTTTGTAGCCTTCTCTGCCAGGCCCGCTCTCTCTGGAAGTTCTGTGCAATGCTTGTAAAATCCACTTGCTGCGTTGCCACAGGAACTGCCTTTGGCAACCCTGGGTTGATCCTCCGTCCAATTACCTTCCTTATTTTATGAGCAAAGGTTGCCAATCTCTGCTTTTTCATTTCTGTTATAGTCCCAGAGGCTTGGTGTTCTGGGGAATTTTTATTTGTTCTTTCCGTAGCTGGGCGATGCGTCCTAAATCCCGATTCCAGAGCCCAGGCTCTGTCCAGGGCTTCGGCGCTGCCCGCAAGCTTCTCTTCACAGCCCGCTCTGCAGCCACCTTCGGAGCGGGAAGAGCTCTGAGTCACAGACGCCTTATCTCAGCCTCCTTTATTGCTCACCAGACTTTCTTGACACATTCTCCCTTGACTTCTGATTTGATTTCCAAGTGCCCAGCTTCCCCCTTTTGCATCTGTCCCCAGGGAAGGGGATTCACAGCTACCAGAAACAACGTTCTGCAGGTTTCCTCTGGAGAGCTGCCTAGTCCCCTGGACACACAGCCACAAACACAGAGTTGGGCCCTGTTTAATGGCTTTTCAGTTAACAACTGCCCTGACCATGATGACGCTCCTTTAAGGTTATTAGCGAGGCACAGTTAGCGTAAGGACACGCTGTGGGGGTCCCTTAGTGATGAAACTGCCCGACAAAGCATTTCTCAGGACAGATCCCCATCATGAAGTGGCCATGTTAGAAAAGCGAAGAGAAACGGGGGAAATTATTCCTCCAACATATTTTAAATACTTCCATTTCAACATTGAATCCATATAAAATTATTTTTCTCATCACACTATCTTTGAAGCCCAGTGTGTATTTTACCTTCATGGCACATCTCATTCTGTATTTTAAGTGCTCAGTAGTCACGTGAGCTGGTGGCTACTGCATCAGTCAGCACAGTTCTAAAGGTTTTGGAAAGGAGAAGGAGATCTGGACACCGAAATTCATGGAGGGGAAACTTGCAGTTCAGTGAAAATCACTCTACCACCATTGGAGGCGTACTTTCCATGTGGTCTTTAAATCTGCGGATCCAGTACAGATCCTCTCTTCCTCTCTTCCCCCTCCCCACGCAGTACTGGGAGTTGGCCCCAGGCCTTGGACATGTTAAGCAAGTGCTCTCCCACTGAGTCACTGCCCCATTTTTAAAATGTCGAGGCAGGATCTTGCTAAATTGTACAGTTATATCTCTGGCCTCGAACTTGCTGGGACTGTGGGCGTGCTCATGGCACCTGGCAGAGATCCTCAGTTTTTATGTTTTATTTTGTAAGGGACTCCTTTCTTGTGGGTTTACCCCGTGATAGACCATGTGTGGCTAACAGCTGTCTGAGAAATGTATGTAGTTGGGCGCTGTGGCAAATGCCTGTTATCCCAGCTACTCTGGAGGCTGAGGCAGGAGGATTACAAGCTCAGGGCCATCGGCAGCTTGTGCAACTTAGCAGAACTCTGTCTCAAAATTAAAAACGGGTGCTGGCAGTGCAATTCGGTATGTGCAAGATCCTGGGTTCAACTCCCCAGTGCTGGAAAAAAAAAATGTGTCCATGGAACATGGCCGGGAGAAATACTTGCAGATGACAGAGCATGACCAGGAGAACGTCCCAAGCAAGTGCGTGGAGATATGAGTGTCTTAGCTGGAGATACTTACTTGAAAAATAAGTTGAATCCACACATTGTAAACATGATTGCCAAGTAACCCACAACACCAAACGCATAGCTGAATTTGTAGATTAGAAGAAACCACTTGTAGACCAATCTGTGCAGAGAAAATTGAAAACACAGAATGTGACAAAAAGTGTTTGTCTTTTTCAAACACTGTTGCAAATTAACTTTTGACTAATTGATTTACTGAGTATAAGGATCTTAAAATCTCTTTTCTTTCTCTCTCTCTCTCTCTCTCTCTCTCTCTTTCTTTCTTTCTTTCTTTCTTTCTTTCTTTCTTTCTTTCTTTTTTGTGGTACTTGGGGTTGAACCCAGGGCCTTGCGCCTGCATGCTCTTCGAGTGCTGGACCACTGAGCTGCACCCTCAGCCCATTTTTTTACTTTTTGAGACAGGGTCTCACTAAGTTATGCAGACCGCCTCTGGTCTGAACCTGCGATCCTCCTGCCTCCGCCTCCCCAGCCGCTGGGATTATAGGCGTGCGCCACTGCACCTGGCTCTCTTTCTTTTGTTTCTGAGACAGGGTCTCACTGCGTAGCCCAGGCTGGCCTCAAACTCATGATGCTCCAGCCTCAGCCTCCCAAGTCTGTGGGGATGACAGGCCTGTGCCACCTTATCTGGCTTAGGATCTTAATTTTTTTTTTCAATATTTGGGGCTTGAACCCAGGACCTCACACATACTTTGTAAGAAGAGCTCTGCCACTGGACTGAACCCCAAACCATTTTTTTTATTTTAATTTTTATTTTGAGTCTGGGTCTCACTCAATTACACAGGCTGCCTCTGGCCTCTAACTTGTGATCCTCCCACCTCCACCTCTTAATTCGCTGGCATGAGAGGCGTATGCCATGGTGCTGGCTGGGCCAGAATCTTAAAATCATAGGTAGTAACAGTGGTGAAACAACTATAGACCCAAGTGATTTCATGAAAGTCCTTATGAATATTTGTTCATTCACAAAAACAAATGCATTATTGATGTATACTGTTGATTTTTTTTTTTTTTTAGTTTCTAAAATTTGATTTGAAAGATACTACCCAGAACATCAGTGCATGTATAGCAGTTAAACTCAAGAACAATCTCTAGAATTTTAATATAATTCCTGTTGTTGTTAGGTGCCATTGAGTCGGGTCCAACTCATAGCAACCCTATGTACAGCAGAACGAAACACGGCCGACACTGTGCCATGCCCAGCACTGTATCAGTGCTTCTCTGCTATTTATAGGGTTTTCCATGGCTGATTGTTTCGGAAGTGGGTGGCCTCGTTTTTCTCCCATTTTTTGCAGCACTGGGGATCAAACCCAGGGCCTCAGAGAGTGCAGAGCAATGGCAGCAAACAGCATATAAATGGTACTATCCTGACCAAGTGTTCCTTTATATAAGCTCTTTAACTTATCTGTGTCCCACGTGTTCAAAGGGCCTCCAGGAGGGAGTCTGTTCCTGGGACCCTGCCTGCCCCTCCCCCTCTCTCCTTGGACCCCAGGGTTGGCTGAGAGCAAGTTTGGCAGGAGAGCCTGAGGGCTGGCAAAGCCAGAGAGAGGAGCAGGAGAGCCGCCCTCCCCCCCCCCATCTTCCCTCCTGCCATGCTGCATCCCCACCCCCATTGCCCCCCATCCGGAAGCACTGCCCCTCACCCTGCGGGGTGAAAGCTCAAGTGCACTCTTAAACATCGTCCTAAGCATTTCCACGATTTCTCTCACCACATATTTTGCCTTTCCCAAGCTAAAAGGAAAAGTTCATGTTGTATCTCTCCTACTTTGCTGCTGGCTGGGATTTACCTCAGTTGGTAGAGCGCTGCACTGCAGTCTCTGAGGTCCCGAGTTCAATTCCCAGCACTACAAAAATGGGAGAAGGACCTGGCAATCCACTCCCAAGGCAATCCCAAAACACTCAGCCATTGAAAACCCTATGAGGGTCGCTATGAGTCGGATACTGACTCGATGGCACCTAACAACAACAACCACCACCTACTTTTCTGGACGGCAAAAGCAAGTCTCTAAGTACTGTGTGATCACAGAAATATGTCACAGAAGCCTGTGATTTATTCTCCAGCTAGGTCAAAATGTGACATTATTTTATCACTGACTGCGCGTGGTATACACTGTATCTTATCGCAGTTTTACCTTGGGGAGGATCTGGATCCTGCTAACAGAACAGGAGGAACAAAAGCAAGCTCCTAGGCATGTTATGAGCTCTTGGGAAAGGTTTGTCAGTGATCCAATGGACCGGTATAAATCTTAAGAGGTTGGCAATGGTAATTAAACTGATCTTAGGAACATTAAAACCTCATTTGTTAGGAGGGCAGTAAGTTTCCCTTTAGTCTGGATATAGTAGATATTTTCAGGTCGAAAAATTAACTTTCGACTCTCGCTCGATTTTAAAATGTGCCACAAGTCATAGTGGAATAAAACAAAATGCTGAGTTAAACAATCAACATGCAAATAGAGCTCTGAAATTTAAAACGTGGTTTCACTTCTTTTTTTTTCCTGGCCTTCACTAGCTAGAAACTGAGGTTAAAAATTTTACAGGCGTAACTGAACCACCATTAAGTAATGACCATGAATTAACAGTAGGCTAGCTAATCTCCAAATAGTTTTGCTACCAAACGTAAAAGAAGTTTAAAAGAAGTGTAACATCTCCGTCCCCTCCCACGAAAAAAGGAAATCAAATATACTTTTTTTTTTTTTTTTTTTTTTTGCGGTACTAGGGGTTGAACCCAGGGCCTCACACCTGCATGCTCTGCAAGTGCTGGACAACTGAGCTGCACCCCCAGCCCATTCTTTGACTTTTTGAGACAGGGTCTCGCTAAGTTACGCAGACTGCCTCTGGTCTCGAACTTGTGATCCTCCCGCCTCCGCCTCCCCAGCCGCTGGGATGACAGGCGTGCGCCACTGCGCCCGGCCTAAATATACTTTTTAATTTTTAAAATAAAGGGGATCGGGCCAGGCATGGTAGTGCCCGCTTATAATCCCAATACTCAGGAGGCCAAGGCAGGAGGATCTCAAATTCGAGGTCAGCCCTGGTTGCGTGGGGAGACCGTGTCTCAAATAAATAAATGGATGGATATTAAAAGGTGAAATAAGTAAAATAAAGTAGGTGGTGGGGAAGGATGAGCGGGCCGCGTACCGTGGTGTTCTCCCCGAGAGGGGTTTCCGGGTGGCTCTGAAGAGGACGTAACTGGTGACAGCAGAGAAGATCGCCCACATGGACAGGAACCGCCACCAGCGAAGCTTTATGGTGAAATACAGGGGCACAACCCACATCTGCAGCAAGGTCACCAGCTGTCAGAGAAACCGACAGAAAGTCTCCTTCAGTGGCGGAGGCCTGGGTGGCGTCTGCATTACCGTTGTTGCTCTGTGGTGCTGCCAGGAGCCCAGGGCCTTGCGCTTGCGGAGCTCTGCTCTGCCCCCGAGCCCCAGCCCCAGCCCTGGGCTCTCCATACATAAAGAAATCGGGATCTTCCTGGGGACCCCGGCATTGCCACGGTGCCTGTGCCTTGTACCTGGTGCGCCAAACGCTGCAAGCTGGACGCGGCAGGTCAGGGAATTGGTGCAGGCATCTGGAAGCCCAATGGGAAGTCACCCCAAATGCTGCCGGCTACTGCCTCCCCTCTGGTGACTCCTGGCAAAGTCACTTAGGCCCTGCACAGAGACGTGCCCGGCACAAGGCAGCCTCCGCACCTGGGCTGCCTCTCTGTTCTGGCTGAGGTGGGGACCCAGGAGTCCCCAGGGGAAGCCCTCTGGAAGCCACTTCCTGTCACACGGAGACATGGGGCTGCTCTGAGCACGGCGTGCCACGGGGGACGTGGCAGCTGGTGACTCGGAGCAGCCTGGGACTCCTGCTTGCTGTCTGAGTGCACAGTGCAGGTCTGCCACCTGTACCCTGAGTACAGGCTCTGCCCTTGGCCACGTCCCTTCTTGTCCCTCCTCTTTGGTTCCTGGTTCCTTGTCCAGGCAGCCGGACATGTGGATCCTGCCGTCTCCTCCTCCTCTGTGTTGTTGTTGTTAGGTGTCGTCGAGTCGTGTCCGGCTCATAGCGATCCTCATAGGGTTTTCAATGGGTGATTGTTTCGGGATTGCCTTGGGAGTGGGTTGCCACATCGTTCTCCCATTTTTGCAGTGCTGGGAATCGAACTCTGGACCTCAGAGACTGCAGCGCAGCGCTCTACCAACTGAGCTAAATCCCAGCCTCCTCCTCTGTAGGTAACTCCTTTGTGGCCTGTGTCAGTGACCTGAGCCAAGTGTCCTCTAACCTGCTGGCCCATATCCCAAGGTCAGGGAGCAAGACAGAGTGTACCTCTAGGCTGTGGGTCACAACTTGCTACGGCTGTGCTAGCAATGGGGGCTGGGATTTAGTTCACCACCTAGAGCACCACTTTGAATCACACAGCTTTGGCAGGCCATAGAACACAACGTCTAGACAAATTAAATGACCACTTCAGAAGAGGAGTGTGTTTGTCATAAGTTGTATCTGAAAGCGTTAGAAGCTTTGTGGTGAGTCCTTTTCCTCTTAGGTACATGGCCGGAATTATGCATGAAATAGCGTGGAAATAATCATCCTTTATATATAACAAATGCCTTTAGGGTATAACTAACACGTATAAATAATACCTTCCGTATATAAACTACTCATACATAGCGAGTGTGCACATCCTACTTTTTTCTCGTTTCTTTTCTTTGCTTATCTGTAAATTCCCATTGCAACAGCAGGTAACCGGGCCTCCACTGTCATCTATTAGTCACTCCATTCCTGTACACACATGGCAGCATTGGAATTGTTCACCAGGCCCCCATAGGAAACTGTTTCATCAACAGAGGCCGGGGCTACCTGCAGCTCCAATTCCCTCAGCTCAGACTCCATTTGTTTCCAAAGTTGCTGGGTGGGCACCTCTTCCTCACCCCCTTCAGTGACGGTGTTCGTGCACTTGTGAGGCAGTGAGACCCTCTCGTCACAGAATGCATGCTCCCCAGGATCCCCGACACTCACACTGACTTCTTGAAATGTGCACGCGGTGAGCTCCACCTCTTGCGCTCCCTAGTTCTGTGGGATGTGACAGATGCACAGTGCCCTGTATCCACAGTCGCACTATCTCCCACGTTAGTTGTATTGCACTAACAAATCCATTTCACCTGCTCACCCCCTTTTTCCTCTGAACCCCTGGAAACCGCTGATTGACTATTGAGTAGTTTTAAGTTTTTTAGAATGTTGTATCATTGGAACCGTACAGCAGGGAGCCTTTTCATGCTGGCTCGTTTTTTAAATTTTAATTAATTAATTAATTATTATTATATTTTAACCATGGTTCCTTCACGTCTTTTAGTAACCTGGAAACTTATGTCACCGGCAGCACAGCAGAGGGTACAGCTCAGCATGGCCACCTAGCCTGAGGAGCTCCCCTAGTTTGGTCCCCCTCAGGTTAAGCCAGGTCCTTGGCTTCACTGCAGAAAAGGATTTCAGGACAAGGCAGAGAGTAAAACAAAGTTATAGAGATTATTTGGGGGAAGGAACTGACAACCCCCTCCCAAAAAACAATCCGCCATTGGAAACCCTATGAACAGCCGAGAAGCACTGACAATAGTGTTTTGCCTGTTGTACGTAGGGTCGCTATGAGTCAGACACCGACTTGACAGCACCTAACAAGAACAGAGATTATTATGTGCACATTTTAAAATGCATGTGGGCCCTGAGAGAGAGAGAGAGAGAGAGAGACATACGGTGGGGGGAGAGAGACAGAGACAGAGAGAGAGAGAGACAGAGAGAGAGAAACAGAGAGAGACAGAGAGAGACAGAGAGAGACAGAGACAGAGAGAGAGACAGAGACAGAGAGAGACACAGAGAGACAGAGACAGAGAGAGAGAGACAGAGAGAGAGACAGAGAGACAGAGAGAGACAGAGACAGAGAGAGACAGAGACAGAGAGAGAGAGAGAGAGAGAGAGAGAGAGAATCCAAGACACAGGGGAGAACTTGCTAGGGGAGCAAAAAGCTCCAGAGGCTGAGGGCAGTGCACATTTCCCTCTGGTTTTATTTGGGGGCTGAGATTTAGCCCCATGTGATGGCAGTCCCAGGTGCTTAGCTCTGGATGCCTAGTGTGACTTGAGCCTAGAAAGGCCTGTCATAGGCTGGGGACGTGCCAATGAGATCAAAAGAAGAATGCCATTGTTTAGTTCGTTCTTTCTTTCTTTCTTTCTTTCTTTCTTTCTTTCTTTCTTTCTTTTTCCTTCCTTCCTTCCTTCTTTCCTTCTTTCCTCTCTTTCTTTCTTTCTCTCTTGTTTCTTTTCTTTCTTTCTTTTTTGCAGTACTGGGGGTTGAACCCAGGGCCTCGCGCCTGCATGCTCTGCAAGTGCTGGACCACTGAGCTGCACCCCCAGCCCATTTTTTACTTTTTGAGACAGGGTCTCACTAAGTTACGCAGACTGCCTCTGGTCTCGAACTTGCTATCCTCCTGCCTCCGCCTCCCAAGCTGCTGGGATTACAGGCATGCGCCACCGCACCCTGGCTGTTTAGGTTTTTCTATTGGAGGAACTTCCCTTTGGTAAAATGAGATTATACATTGTATGGGTCTAAGAAAAGAATCAGAGGGAGCTGCCCAGGCATGTCTCAAAGCAGCACAGAATTACAGAGGGGAAGGCAAAGCTTAAAGGTTACGTATGTTTTTTGACTCCAAGCCTGGCGTATCGCTATTTTAACATTTTTGTTATTTAAACTGTCTCTGTGGAGGTGGTCCTCACAGCAGGCTTCTTGGTAGTTGTGTCAAAGTTCTCGATTTTCACCTGGTGAGATTCAAACCAGATCCTGCGTGAAAGCTCTTTCCCTTTCCCTGTCCTCCACATTTCCCTTTCTATCCTGCCTCATTTCTTTCTTTTTATTGCTGAATAGTACTCTATTGCATGGACGTGCCACAGTTCGCAGTCGATCAGCTTTTTAAAAGACACGTTGGTTGTTTCCAGTTTGGGGTGATTATGAGTAAATGTGCTATACATTGACAGACAGGTTTTTGTGTGAATGTAGGTTTTCAGTTCATGTGGGTACATAGCTCATAGAGCGACTGCTGGCTCACATGGTTAAAAGTATAGTTAACTTTGTAGGAAACTATCAAATTATTTCCAAAAATGACTTTCCAATTGTGCATTTGCAAGGAGAGTTCTTTCTGCTCCACATTCTCATCAGCCTTTGATATTGTCAGTTTCTTGGATTTTGGCCATTCTACTAGATATGTGGGCTGGGATTTAGCTCAGTGGGTAGAGCGCTGCGCTGCAGTCTCTGAGGTCCGGAGTTCAATTCCCAGCACCACAAAAATGGGAGAAGGACCTGGCAATCCACTCCCAAGGCAATCCCGAAACAGTCAGCCATTGAAAACCCTATGAGGGTCGCTATGAGTCGGATACCGACTTGACGGCACCTAACAACAACAACAACAACTAGATATGTGGGCTGGGATGTAGCTCAGTGGGTAGAGCGCTGCTCTGTAGTCTCTGAGGTCCCAGGTTCGAGTACCAGCACCACCACAATGGGAGAAGGACATGGCAACCCACTCCCAAGGCAATTCTAAAACAATCAGCCATTGAAAACCCTATGAGGGTTGCTATGGGTCGGACACGACTCGATGGCGCCTAACAACAACAACGACAACTAGGTATGTACTTGTATCTGTTGATGACATTTGCCGATGAGCTTCTTTTCATCCGCTTGTCATCTGTGTGTCTTTTTTGATTAGGCATCTTTTCAGATCTTTTGTCTCTTCTTAAATTAGTTGTTTTTTGTGGTTGAGATTTAACCATACTTTGGGTCGCAGTCCATTATCAAGCATGTGTGATTTCAAACACTGTCTTCCAGTCTGAAGCTTGTGTTTTTCACTCCTTTAATGGTATCTTTGGGGGCTGGGATTTAGCTCAGTTGGTAGAGCGCTGCTCTGCAGTCTCTGAGGTCCCAGGTTCTATTCCCAGCACCACAAAAATGGGAGAAGGACGTGGCAATCCACTCCCAAGGCAATCTCGAAACTGTCAGCCATTGAAAACCCTATGAGGGTCGCTATGAATTGGACAATACTCGATGGCACCTAACAACAACAGCAATGGTATCCTTAACAGAACAGTTTTCTTTTTTTTTTTTTGCAGCACTGGGGGGTTGAACCCAGGGCCTCACGCATGCTAGGCAACCACTCTACTACTGAGCTTCACCCCAACCCCTACCTTAAGACAGGGTCTTGTGCTAAGTTGTGATGACCTGTTGATCGTCCTGCCTCAGCTTCCCAAGTTGCTGGGATGACAGGCATGCACTGCAGTCCAGGGCTTTCAGAATAGTTTTTAAGTTCAATAAAATCCAATTTACTGCTATTTTCTTTCATGGATCATGTTTTTGATGTTGTGTCACCAAATCAAACTTCACCTACACTTTTTTTTCCTATGTTCTAAAAGTTTTACAGTTTTGCATTTTACATTTACACCCAAGATTCATTTTGAGTTAGTTTTGGTGAAAAGTATAGATTTTGTATCCAGATTAAATTTTTTTTGCATATGGAAAGCCAATGGTTCCATCACCATTGGCTGTTTGAACACCTCAGTCTTTCTGAATCGTTTGGCTCCATCGTCTTGGCTGAGTTGACTGGATTGTGTGGGTCTAGTTCTGGGGTCTCTGTTCTGAGCTAGCGCTCTATTGTGTCTATTCTTTTGCCAGTATCACACTGTATTGGTTACTGTAGCTTAACAATAAGTCGTGAGGTTGGATGGAGTCTCTCCTTCAACTTTACCTGTCTCCTGTGTTGTGTTGTCTACGCTGGGCCTTCTGCCTTTCCGTATGCACTGTAGAATCATTTTGTTAACATACACAGAATAGCTTGCTGGGATTGTGACTGAGCTTGTACTGAATCCATAGATCAAGTTGGGAAGAATTACCATCTTAACAAGATTGAATCTTCCAACTCCTGCGTAATGGAGTATCTTTTCATTTATTTTAGAAGTTCTCACCTTTGTACATGTGAATCATGCATATATGTTGTTTGATTTGTGCCTAAAGTATTTCCTTTATTGGTGCTATTGTAAATGGCATTGTGGTTTGAATTCAAATTCCAATTGTTTATTGGTAGTATATGAGAACCCCCATGTGTCTGTCAGCTTGTCATGCCGTGGGGGCTTGGGTGTTGCTGTGATACTGAAAGCTATGCCACCAGTATTTCAGATACCAGCAGGGCCATCCATGGGGGACAGGTTTCAGGTGAATTTCCAGACTAAGACAAACTAGGGAGAAGGACCCAGCAGCTCACTGCTGAAACAATCAGCCATGGAACACCCTATGAATAGCAGAGAAGCACACTCAAATATAGTGCCGTAAAATGAGCTGCCCCAGGCTAGAAGGCACTCAAGAAATGACTGGGGAAGAGTTGCTTGAGTCAACCTTAGTAACAGGAATGGAGTAAAGCCCCTGGGACCTCCTTTTGCTGATGTGACACGACTCAAAATGAGAAGAAACATAGTGTCTGCAACATTGAGCTCAAATGTAAAAATATCGTGTGCATGGCACAGTGTCGGGGAGTGTTTCATTCAGTTGTACATAGGGCCACTATGAGTCAGATCCAACTCAATGGCAGCTAACAACCATACAGTAAGTGGCGGCCTGAGCCTTGCTTTCTGCTATTCCTAGTTCTCCATCGGCAGTTGTTCATGCATGAAAGAGAAGCCGCTTTGCTTAAACCGGGGCTGCCCCACCTCGGCTGCACTGAGAGTTGGGCGGGATGTTTTTTGTCCTGGGGAGTGGCAGCTCCCTTCTCCCCCGCCCTCCCCCTAACTAACTCATGACAGACAAATACTTTCCTAGCTGTTGCCAGCTGTCTCCCGGGGGCCCGACTGCACCTGGTTGAGCACCACTGACGTAAGCAAAGCCGCCTCTCAGAGTGGTCACAGAGGACCACAGCAGGCACAGGGCAGCCAGACTGGCAAGCAGACACAGGCTCCGGGCGACTCACGTTGTAGGAGCGGCAGTGCCTCTGTCTCCACTGCACCAGCAGCACCTGCGCGACGGCCAGGGCGCACAGGAAGATCAGACTCATCTCCACGTGCATGGACTCGTGGCCCTGGTGCATCCTGTACGTTCTCTCCTGCTGCAGGCTGCAAGCAAACGAGGTCAAACAGGTCATCTGAAAGCCCTGGCTGTGCTCATTCCCAGCAAAGTAACACAGGATCCCGGTGAGGGCAGCGTGAACTTTGATCACAAAGTGTTCCTCGGTTTCTTTGTTGCCACTGGTAGGTGGCCTAGAGCGGGTCTGACTCTGTGACCCTCATAGGGTTTTCAGTGGCTGATTGTTTCGGGATTGGTATGGGAGCGGAGTACTTTGTCCTTCTCTTTTGCAGTTCTAGGGGTCAAGCTCGGGGCGTCAGAGGGCGCAGAGCAACGCCCTACCAACTGAGCTAAACCCTAGCCTTCCTGCCTCTTAGGTTTGGGAAAGAGGCAGCAGATTCTATCAGCAAAAGCAATTCCTCTCAGCCCTTTGCTTACTTGTGTGATTTTGACCTCAGTCTGGTCTTTTTTTTTTTTTTTTTTTTTTTTGCTGTTCTGGGGGTTGAACCCAGGGCCTCGCGCCTGCGTGCTTTGCAAGTGCTGGACCACTGAGCTGCACCCCCAGCCCATTTTTTTTTCTTTTTGAGACAGGGTCTCACTAAGTTACACAGACTGCCTCTGGTCTTGAACTTGTGATCCTCCTGCCTCTGCCTGCCGAGCCGCTGGGATTACAGGCGTGCGCCACCGTGCCTGGCTCTCTCTTCTTTTCAAGTTAAGTGATGAGACCAAGAAGATTTAGGTTCCAGTCCTTAATCTCCCACTCCATTGCCTCCTAACTTTGATCAAGTCAGCTATCCATGCCTAGCCTCAGTTTCTTCATCTGTAGAGATAAGATGTTCTTTTTTATACCTACGTGAGAAATCCCTCACATGTCTGTCAGCTTGTCCTGCTGTGGGGGCCTGCATGTTGCTGTGAGACTGAAAGCTCTGCCACTGGTATCTCAGTGGTGGACAGGTTTCAGCTGGGCTTCCAGACTAAGACAGACTAGGGAGAAGGACCCAGCAGCCCACTCTCAAAACAATCAGCCATTGAAAACCCTATGAATAGCCAAGAAGCACTGCCAGATATGGTGCCAGAAAATGAGCCTCCCAGGCTAGAAGGCGTCCAAGAAATGACTTGGGAAGAGTTGCCTCCTCAAAGTCAAGTTGAACTGAATGATAAGAATGGAGTGAAGCCCCTGGGACCTCCCTTTGCTGATATGGCCTGACTCAAAATGAGAAGAAACGTAATGACAGCAACAATGGGCCCAAATACAAGAAGATCACGTGCATGGCATGGTTTTGGGTAGTGTTTCATTTGGTTGTACATAGTGTCACTGAGTCAGACCCAACTCGACAGTACCTAACAACAACAACATATGAGAAATAATAATTATTAGGCTGTATCCTATGAAATTGGCATTTTAAAAAAGAAAAGCAGTAGAATATTGGTAACATTAGGTAATTTCTCCTATTTTTAAGTAAAAGATACCCTTTAGGTGGATGGTGCCTATGCCAAAGAGGCGTGCATAACCCCTGGGGCAACGGAAAACTCCAGAAGGAGCTGTATACACTGTTAGAGGACAATTATAGGGAGAAAGAATGGGCCAAAGTATTTTCTTAGGCATGCACAAGCATTCCGATGAGAGCTGGATGCTTTGGTTTTTCACTGGACATGTAGTTTTGCTCAGTGGTAGAGAAAAATGACTAAGATAGTATGTCACCTAGTCCAATGTCATAGAACAGAAATGACCTTGAAGAAAACCCAGGTCAGCGGTTCTTGACTTTGACAGTGTGTTAGAAATCACTGGGGAACTTTTGAAAGTCTCAGCCTCGAAGCTGTACCACAGGTCAGTTAAGTGACCAAAGCTGGATATTATGGGCTTAAACCATGCCCCCTGCCGCTGAATTCGTATGTTTAAGGCCTAACTCCAAGTACCTTGGAAGCAAGAATGGCTAGACTGTGTCTTACATATTCCAGACATGTAGCTAGGAGGGACCAATCCCTGGAGAAAGATCATGCTTGGGAGAGTGGCAGGTCAGCCAAAAAAAAAAAAAAAAAAAAAAAGGAAAACCCTCCACCAGATGGGTTGACACAGTGTCTGCAACAATGGGCTTAAACATAAATAAGGTCCTGTGCTTGGCACAGAATTGAGGAGCGTTTCATTCTCCTGTACATAGGGTGACTATAAAGTCGGGCTCGACTCGATGGCACCTAACAACAACAACCACCACCTAATACCTCAACCTGCTACCCCAAACCTGCCAACAGCTTGATCTTGGGTTTTCAGTCTCCAGAACCATGAGAAAATTAGCTTTTGTTTTTGAAGCCATCCATTCTGCGGAGCTTTGTTCTGGCGGCCCTACTAAACTAAACTAATAGATTTCCAGGACGGAAGCTAGGCATCGGTAATTAATTAAAAAGTTTTTAAGCTAAATTTATTTTTTAACTGATACATAGACATAAAAATGTACACATTACTGGGGGCACTGTATGATGTTTTGATCCACGTATACTCTGTAGAATGTTTAAGGCATCAGTAATTTTTAAAGGTCCCCTGTGATTTTAAGAGGCAGCCAAGGCTGAGAACCACTGGCCTAGAGGAAGAGAGAGAGGCTGAGAGAGAAAGTCGCGGTGAAGGGGAGAGATCAGGAACGCTGCAATTGCTTTCTAAATCCGGCCAGTGTCATTTCTCACCGCAGTGGGGCACCACCAGCCACCACATCTCCTGAAGTTCAGCTCCCTGTTACAGCTGGTTGCAGTGTGCAGTCAGCTGGTGCGGCAGTCAGAAGACTGCGGCCCTGTAAGGTCTGTTGATGGGATGCTGGTTGGGTTCCCTTCTCTTCCAGCATTTACACAGCGCCTGAAGTATTGAGCGCTTTAGAAAAGGGCCCCATTCAAATCCCAGCGCTGCCCCCTGCTGGAGAAGGTGTGAAATGAGCCCACCGAGTCTAGCAAACACTGCTTCTGGGATCCAGCTTCTTTGCGATGGACTCTTGGAAGGTCCATGCTGGAAGGCGCCCAGGCAGGTGGACAGCCTTTCCTTCATCAAACAAAGAAGCTGGAGTCCAGATTAGCAAAGTGACTTGAGTAAAATTACAGAGCTCTGTGGGAAGGTGAGCTCAGGAGACAAGAGGATTTCTAGAAAGTCACTAAAAATTAGAAAAATACATTTGTTCCTTGGAAGGAATGAGAAGAGGAGAAAAATGACAAGGGTGTAAAACCTAGTTATGTTTTTTACAGTCTCAAGTCCAAAATAAATATTAATTTTTTTTGCGGTTAATGGCCTTTCAACTTAGCCCAAGTGTATGGAAGATTGAATTCATCATCAATCTAAAATAGGACTTGCATAGATAGAAAACAAAATATGCTTTATAATATTGATCTATTTTGCATGTCTATACACACATATTATACACTGTTGTTGTTGTTAGGTGCTGTTGAGTCGAGTCCGAGTCATAGTGATCCTCATAGGGTTTTCAATGGCTGACTGTTTCTGGATTGCCTTGGGAGTGGGTTGCCACGTCCTTCTTCCATTTTTCGGTGCTGGGATTCGAACTCAGGACCTCAGAGACTGCAGAGCAGTGCTCTACCAACTGAGCTAAAACCCAGCCCCATATTATACATACACACATATGTAATGATGCGTTTCAAATGGATAGCCAATGTGCAAGTACTTTGAAAAGTATAAATTGGAATAAAAATGTAATAAGTATCTCCTATTTAAAATAGGCATACATTCATAATTGCTTACTATAATGCAAAAGGGAGGAATTCTTCATCTTTCTTTCTTTACTATGGTGTTCACACTGCCCAATGTCCCCACGGTAGGTTCCCAAATACCGAAGAAACAGCACAAAAAGAAAGCCAGATAAGTCATGTGCCTAAAAGAAATAATGACTTGACATTTTTGTATTTTGAAGACTACGTTAACCTAGCCTTGTGGGATTCCACGGATTGCACTGCAGGAAATCCATGACATCCATTCAGCTTGGGTCTGAAGTATCTTTGTACTGTAGAAACCTGTGGCTCTCTCACCCCACCTTTGGAATCCTGGGGAATTTTCAAATAAAATGACTTCATTCAGTTGCTCAAACTGCTAAAAGGGAAGCCTAACTTTTAATAAAAACAACTATAAAGATACCAAGAACTTACTTCCATTCATCCTCTGCAGAAAGCTTTGTGTGAGAGACCTGAAAAGCAGAGATGATTATTAGAATTTCCTTATCTTCCCAGCTTGTATTTTCAAGCATTACATGAGAAACCCAAACTATGAAAAGCAACAGTGTTCCCTAGTACTGGATTAATTTAGGATGAAAGTCCTAATAAAACAATTTGCTTACGGAACCAAAACAAAACAAATGAGCAGCAACAACACAGCACCCCTAATCAGGTCACAATTAATAAACATTTAATTTTGCTCCTGGGCCGGAGAGCCAGCTGGGGCTCTGTTCCAACACTTGTTTTGGCAAATCGGTCCAGGTTGTGGAGTGTGGCTTCCCGTAGGCAGTGCCCCTCTGGCTTCTGGGATATGACGTATGAACCCAGTATTCCTTAAAACCATCTCTTTGCTGGGTCTTAAATGATGCCAGTGAGCAAATGTCATCTCCAATTGCAAGGTTTCAGAGACAGAGCCAACCAGAGGCTGTATTTCTTTGGAGTGTTGCTGTGTGCTACTGGTAAGAAGGCATCACTACAGACCCCAGGGAAGGGAGTCCCCTGACCTGGTGCCCTTGCAGACTGAGCTGGTGAGCACAGAGCCCATTCCCAGGACAGAGTCCACACACTGACTGCTAATCTGCTACATTTAGTTGTTTGAAATTTTTAAGACCAACCAATGGAAAGACATAATGTTACCATTTTCATCCAGGGCAGTGTTAAAAGATACTGTTTGAAAGCTAAAATCCCCAAAGAAGAGAAGGCAAATGCAACATTTGTTATACAAATCTGACATTAACCAGATTTTCTCCCCTAGTTTCCTCCAAATGGTGTAAGCAATTCTGGCAGATGGAAAGAAGCAAATGCTATCCACGGTTGGCCTAGAATTTGTCTGACGGAAAGCAAACAGGCTCCGTAAGCACATCTATGCTTCTGTGAGAGGCATGAGGGATTCCCTTAAAGAGAGAACGAGGCTCTGCATGACCCAGATAGGCTTAGGCAATAATGCACAATGCCAGCGGCTTCTGAGTAAGGCCAGCCAAAGTGGGTGGTACAGTGGTTGACGCTGGTAGCTTCTTCGTGGCTTCTTGCCCACAGGTGATCCCACTAGGTGGGACTTTGGATGGAGGCTGTAGAGGCTGGGCTCAAAAGTTAAATTCCAGAAGCAAAGCAACCCGAGTTAATATTTGGTACCTAAGTCTCCTTTGTGGCTGGGATTTAGCTCAGTTGGTAGAGCGCTGAGCTGCAGTCTCTGAGGTCCCGAGTTCGATTCCCAGCACCGCAAAAATGGGAGAAGGACCAGGCAATCCACTCCCAAGGCAATCCCAAAACAGTCAGCCATTGAAAACCCTATGAGGGTCGCTATGAGTTGGATACCGACTCGACAGCACCTAACAACAACAACAAGAAATCTCCTTTGTGGGGCTGTTATTTAGCTCAGTTGGTAGAGCGCTGTGCTGCATTCTCTGAGGTCCCGAGTTCAATTCCCAGCACCGCAAAAAATGGGAAAAGGGCCTAGCAATTCACTCCCAAGGCAATCCTGTAACAGTCAGCCATTGAAAACCCTATGAGGGTTGCTATGAGTCAGATACCAACTCGATGGCACCTAATAACAACAACAACAACAAGTCTCTTTTGTTTGAGAGCTTTCTCTCTGCTGACTTGTGCTTTGGAGGAGAAATCATTGGATGGGTTTGGAGCCCTGACCACGAGGCCATTCAACTGCAATCAGCACCAAATGGTGAGCTTCTTAGTTCTTCTGTGATGACCTCGGGCACATCCTTAACCTGTTTGTCTCCATCTCTTGATTAGGCACTGGAGGTTGATGTGTGAAGTACTGTGTCTACTTCTTTGGGATATTGTGAGCACAGGTAAAGTGCTACATGGGAATTTTGTAGGAAGGTGCTTAATCTAAGGGCTAATTCTTTTAATAAAAGTTACAACCTATAGGACTACCTTCTTTTTGCTTTTAGAGGTCACAGCAGTTGCTGTTAAAATTACCTTAAAATAGGGACCAGGGTATTTAGCACATCAAATGTTTAATTTGCCTTCTACTAGTAATACGGTATGGGGCATAACTGTCTTCAGCTATCCAATGACTGAGATTCTCAGTCATTTTCAGTGAATGGTGATAAATTATTCTCTTGAAGACCAGGGAAGTTTAGATGGTACAAACTGTACCTGAAAAAAATTCTGTTAAATACAAGCAACAATTTCCTTAGGCAAAGTGCTATCGATGCCATTATTTCCTAGAGAAAAAGTGAATTAGGATGAGGGTACCAACGACATTTCATTCTGGTGATACTCTCAGTGACATCTCTTTTCTCGTTATAGTTTCCAGTAGTACAACATTTTTTTTTTTCTAGAGTGGGGTCTACTTTTTGGGCAATATTTTCCGATTTGTTACTTTTCAAGCCCATTCAAGATTCTAAGAGGATTTACTTTGGAAGTGAAAATGATGCTAAAATTCGGCTGGAGGGATAAGCATATAAGGAGAGCTAGGAAAATTCAGAAGAGTACAGGCTAGGAGCTTGGCCTAGCAGACTCTGAACTCCATGACCAAGACACAAAATCAACTGAATGCAGTACTGGCCTGCAAAGGCATAGGAAGATAGAAGCATAAACAGAGCACAGAGTACAGGAACATGCCTGCGTGCCTAGGAAAAATGAGTTATTGCAGATCAGTGAGGAGAAATGGATCCTTCGATAAATGGTACTGGGACAACTGGCTAGACATTTAGGGGGAAAAAAAGCTGTGTCTATACAAACTACCTGCTTCAAATACATTCTAGATGGATCAAATATTTAAATGCAAGAAAGAAAATCTTAAAAGCACTAGAAGAAAATATGTGTGTTATGGTTTAAATCTCAAATGTCCCTCAGAGGTCATGTGCTTGAATGTTTGGTCCCCAGCTGGAGGCCCTGTTTGTGGAGGTTACAGATCTCTGGGAGGTGAGCCTCAGCTTTGCAGACGTGGTCCCCGGGAGGACCGGTCTTTGGACATTTTTACCCAGTCCCCTGGTTCTGGTAAACTGTTTGCTCTCTGCTTCCTGCTCACCAAGATGTGAGGTTCTGTGCTGTTGACCCCTCCGTGCCTGCTCTGCTGCCTCTGTCTCTATTACAGGAGAGAGCAGCAGCTGGGGAGAGGAAAGGGCAAGGTTTTTATGGGCTCTAGGTGGGAGGGAGCCTGCAGCCCTAGCACTGTGGGACCCAATCCCGTCAGATCTCAGAAGCTAAACAGGGTCGGGCCTGGTTAGTACTTGGATGGGAGACTGCCTGGGAACACCAGGTGCTGTAGGCTTGTGAGAAGGACCCGGCAACCCACTCCCAAAAGTCAATCCGCCATTGAAAACCCTATGAACAGCAGGGAAGCACTGACAATAGTGCTTCCCCTGTTGTACACAGGGTCACTATGAGTCGGATACCGACTTGATGGCACCTAACAACAACAACAACAACAGGTGGGAGGGGGAAGGGGTAGCTGACGTGTCACATTGGGATAGGTAGAAATAGGATGTGTGGAGGGTTCTAATAGGCTGGAGGAGGGAAAGGGAAGTTGTTATCAGTTGCCAGGCCCCAGAGCAGATTTTAGGTTAGGTTTTAGTGGGTGGTTTTGGTGGGCTTTTGAGGACTGGGGCAGGATGGGTACAAGAAGGCACCATCTTATAGGAAGGTGCCATTTTGTAACAGGTCCTGCCTAACAGAAACTGACAAGACAGCAATGACAACAGGTGGATACTGCCAAGGGGATTGGGGAGGAGAAATAGAACAACCTGTGCTTAGGAAAATCAGAGAGAAGGAGCGCGTTTCCCTTGCATGCAGCGGAATCGCCTGAGAAGGACTGCCTGGAAATCCTGAGGCCTGTGGTGGGCGGTCCTCCTACCCACAGACTCCCCTGGGAGTCAGGAAGGGTCAGTCCCCACCCCTGGTTTAGGCACAGTGAGCTAAACTGTGTCCCTCCCCAAATGATAACTCTGAAGTCTAATCCCCAGTAGCTTATTTGGAAATAGGGTCTTCGGAGATGTAATTAAGGATCTCAAGACGAAATCATCCTGCCTTCTGGGACCACCCTACATCCAAAGAGTGGCGCCTTACAAGAGAAAGAAGAGGGAAATTTGCCACCCGGAGACACGGGCACAGGGGGCAACGCAGAGCAGAGGCCACATGAAGACAAGTGCAGAAACAGGCTCAACTCGGTTGGTAGAGCGCCGGTCTGTGGGCTCTGAGGCCCTGGGCTTGGTCCCCAGCACCACACCAAATGGGAGAAGGACGTGGCAGCCTGATTTGGAGACAATCAGACATCAAAAACCCTACAAGGGCCACTGTGAGTTGGATCCTGCCGGATGGCACCTAACAGCAAGAAGCACCAGCTGGGAGCACTGGGGGTGACCAGAAGCTGAAGGGTGAGTCAGGGATCTGACCAGAGCTGTGGCCCTGCCCACATCTGCATCCTGGCCTCTGCCACCATGTTGTTGTTGTTGTTAGGTGCCCTCAAGTAGGTATCTGACTCATAGCGACCCTCATAGAGTTTTCAATGGCTGACTGTTTCGGGATTGCCTTGGGAGTGGATTGCCAGGTCCTTCTCCCATTTTTGCGGTGCTGGGAATTGAACTCGGGGCCTCAGAGACTGCAGCCCAGTGCTCTACCCACTGAGCTAAATCCCAGCCACCATGAGTCAACATAATTCTGCTGTATGCAGCCCAGGAAAGCAATACAGGCGTGGTCCGTGTCCGCCCCCCCCCCCCCCCCCCCCCCCCCCCCGGCCGCAACCCCAGGAGACCCTGGCTACCACTCAAGTTCGCAGTGAGGGGGTGCAGAGAGCAAGCCCACTGCTCTGTGGCCTCTGGGTCCAGCAGGCTGTGTGGTTCTTGGGTGGATCTGCAGGTAAAGCTGTCAGAGCAGATTGTTCGACTCACAGGGACTCAACATACAACAGAATGAAGCCTCCCTGACGCTGTGCCTCGCCCAGCGCTGTGTCAGCGCGTCTCTGCAATTCACGGGGTTTCGGGAGTGGGCTGCCTGGTCCTTCTCCCAAGCCCGGCCTGGGTGGGGTCCTTCTGTAAGAGGGAGGGAGAGGATGGGGAGAGGGAGGCGCGAGGGAGGCAAAGGCTAAGGACAGGGAGAAGGGGAGGGGCTGGCGGGCACTGTCGCATCTTCCAGGTCACCTGCGCCTGCCAGGCGGGGCCGCTCCCAGCCCTGCGGGCAGCGCTGCCCGGCCCTGGCTGCCGCCCCCAGCCCGCTCCCCGCCCTACCTGCTCCTGCGGCCCGGGCGCCTCCAACGCAGCCGCCTTGAGCGCTGCCCGCACGGCCATGGCCCGGCCTTGCCGCCCGGCTATGCGGTGCTGTGCTCGCGGCCTCCGGAGCCCACGGGCTCCCCAAGCCCCCTGGGCCTCAGGCCGCGGTGCTGCAGCCTTGGGAGGCCGTGAAACAACCGCGCTGGGCGGGCCAGAGGCGCCCACACCAGGTGACAGCGCGGGAGGAGGGTCCAGTGCCGGTAGGAAGAGATGTGGGAGTCAGGAATGAGAAGGGAAGAGGGGAGGAGGAGGAGGAGGGAGAGGAGGGAGAGGAGGAGGGAGAGGAGGAGAAGGGAGAAAAAGGGGGAGGAGGAAGAGGAAGGAGGAGGAGGGAGAGGAGGAGGAGGTGCTGTAGGCTTGGGAGACGGACCCGGCAACCCACTCCCAAAATCAATCCGCCATTGAAAACCCTATGAACAGCAGAGAAGCACTGACAGTAGTGTTTCGCCTGTTGTACGCATACTAGCTGTGAGTCAGACACCGACTCTATGGCACCTAACAAGTTTCCGCCTGGGCTGGTGTTTAACTCAGTTGGTCGAGTGCTGCTCCACACTTTCGAGTTCCATTCCCAGCACCACAAAAACAGAAGGATGTGGCAATCCGCTTGCAAAGCAATCCTGAAACAATCAGCCATTGAAAACGCTAGAGGGTCGCTGTGAGTTAGGCCTGACTTGATGGCACCGAACATGGTACACGTACAAGTTTCTGTGTCCCGGTGAAAATGTGTAGCATTTCTTTTTTTGAGTCTGGGTTATTTCACTTAAAATGATGTTCTCCAGATCCATCCATTTACGTGCAAGTGATGCCATTTCATTCTTCTTTATAGCTGAGTAATATTCCATTGTGTATGTATACCACGTTTAAAAAATCCATTCATCTGTTGCTGGACATCTAGGCTGATTCCATACCCTTGTAATTGTGAACAGAGCTGCAGTAAACATGGAAGCGTGGATGTCTCTGTGGTATAATGCTTTTGGGTATATATCCAGCAGTGGTATAGCTGGATCATATAGTATTCCCATTTTTAGTTTTCTGAGGAAATCCCATGTTGATTTCCATAATGGCTGTACTAGTTTATATCCCATCAGCAGTGGAAAAGGATTCCTTTTTCTCCACCTCCTCACCAGTGTTTGTTGTTGTTTGTTTTGTTGATGGTAGCCATTCTGACTGGGGTGAGATGAAATCTTAGTGTACTTTTGATTTGCATTTCCCTGAAGGCTAAGGATGTTGAATGTTTTTTCATGTTTATTGGCTGTTTGTTTCTTCTTTTGAGAACTATCTGTTCAGTTCCATTGCCAATTTGTTGATTGGAGTTTTTTGTGGTGTTTAAATTTTGAGTCTTTTGTATTTCCTAGATATTAATCCTCTGTCAAATGTATAGCTAGCAAAGGTTTTCTCTTATTCTGTAGGCTTTTATCTATCAGTTGTTTTCCTTTGCTGTACTGTGTAAAAGCCTTTAAATTTAATGTAATGCCATTTGTCAACCCTTGCTATTATATCCTGGGCTACTGATGTCTTATTAAGAAAGCACTTGCCTGTGTCTCTGTGTTGAAGTTGTGCTCCCTACATTTTCTTCTAGTCATTTAAAAATTTCCAGTTTTACATTGAGATCTTTGATCCATTTTGAATTGATTTTTGTGCAGGGGGAAAGGTATGGATCTATTTTCATTCTTCTATAATGGATAAATCCCTGGGCTGGGATTTAGCTCAGTTGGTAGAGCACCACTCTGCAGTCTCTGAGGTCCCGAGTTTGATTCACAGCACTGCAAAATGGGAGAAGGACGTGGCAACCCACTCCCAAGGCAATCCCGAAACAGTCAGCCATTGAAAACCCTATGAGGGTTGCTGTGAGTCAGACATGGCTCGAAGGCACCTAACAAAAACAACAACAACAATAATGGATACCCAGTTTTCCCAGCACCAATTGTTCACTAGACTGTCTTTTCTTCAAAGTATGTTTTTAGCACCTTTGTCAAAGGTCAGGTGGCTGCAGCTGCATGGGTTTATTTCTAGGTCTTTTATATTATTCCATTGATCTTCAGGCCTGTTTTTGTGCCAGTATCAAGCTAGTTTTGTTGTGATGGTCCTAGGGTAGCTTGAAGTTAGGTATTGTGATGCCTCCTGCGTTGTTTTTGCTACTCACGATTGTTTTGGCTATACAGGGTCTTTTGTGCTTGCATATGAATTCCCGGATTGCTTCTTGTATTTCTGTGAAGTGTATCCTTGGAATTTTGATGGAGATCACATTGAGTCTGTAGATCACTTTGATAGTGTAGCCAATTTCACAATATTAATTCGCTTGATCTATGAGCATCTTGTAGTGTCTTCTTCAATTTCTTTATTTAGTGTTTTGAAGTTTTCATTGTGGAGGTCTTAATGCCTCTTAGTTAGATTAATTCCTAGATATTTTATTTCTGGGGAGGGTAACAATAACTACAATTGTGAATGGGATTGTTGTTTTGATTTCTTTCTGATCCTTTTCATTATTGTATATAGAATTGCTACTGATTTTTGAATGTTGATTTTGTATCCTGTTACTTTGCTGAAGGAAATAATAATAATAATAATAATAATAATAATAATAATAATAATAATCAGTACTGGGGGTGCTGAGCCTGGGGCCTCATGTATGCTTTGCAAGCACTTTGCCACTGAGCTGTGCCCCACCCCTTTATTACTTTTTAAATTGAGTCAAGGTCTCACTGAATTATGCAGGCTGCCTCTGGCCTTAAACTTGTGATCCTCATACCTCTGCCTCCTGAGTTGCTGCGATTACAGGCACATGTCAGTAGGCTCAGCAAGATGAAGGAACTTACTAGATCTAAGAGCTTTCTAGTGGAGTCTTTAGGGTCTTTTAGGATCATGTCATCTGCAAATAGGGATAATAAGGATAATTTGACTTCTCAGTCTCTCTTTGTATCCCTTTTCTTCCTCTTGCCTTGTTGCTCTGGCTAGAACTTCAGTCACTATACTGAGAAATAGTGGACTCTCTTGTCTCATTCTTGACTTTAGAGGGAATGCTTTCAGTTTTTCCTCATTTAGTATGATATTGGTGATACATTTGTTGAATACAGACTTTATGATGCTGAGACGTGTTTCTTCTATTCCCCGTTTCTTTAGGGCTTTCATTGTTAAGGGTTTCTGAACCTCCATGTGGAGCGTTTCTGCAGCTTTTGAGGTGACCCTGTGACCTCTGCCTCTGCACCTATGGATGTGATGTATGTATTACAATGATTGATTTGTGTGTGCAGAGCCAGGCTTGCATCTGTGGAATGAAACCCACTTGGTCGTGGTGTATGACCTTTTTAAAAATGTTTTGCTGTATTTTGTTTGCAAGTTTTTTTTTTTTTTTTTTTCTCTGCAGTACTGGGGGTTGAACCTAGGGCCCTGTGTTTGCATGCTTTGCACGTGCTATACCACTGAGCTGCACCCTTAGCCCATGTTTTCACTTTTTGAGACAGGGTCTTGCTAAATTATGCAGACTGTCCCAGTCTCTAACTTGCGATATTCCTGCCTCTGCCTCCTGAGATGCTGGGATTACAGGTGTGTGCCACCGTGCTGGGCTGTTTGCAAGTATTTTATTGAGGACTTGTGCATCTATGTTCATCAGAGAAATTGGTCTACAGTTTTTGTGTGTGTGTGTGTGTCTTTATCTAGTTTTGATATTAGGGTGCTACTGGCCTCACAGAATGAGTTTGGAAGTGTTCCTTCCCTTTCCATTTTATGAAATAATTTGAAGAGAAAAGATAATAATTATTCCTTAAAGGTTTGATAGAATTCAGGTATGAACCTATTAGGATCTGGGCTTTCCTTTGTTGGAAGTTTCTTTATCAGTGTCTCAATCAGTGTCTCATTACTAGTTATAGATTTGTTTAAATTATTTATAGCCTCTAGATCTAATTTTGATAGGTCATATGTGTTAAGGAATTATTTACATTTCCTCTGTATTTTCCTTTTTTGGGGCAAGTACAAGTTCTCAAAGTAATCCCTGATGATATTCTGTATTTCATTGGTGTCTGTAGTAATTACCCATTTTCCATCTCTGATTTTACTAATTTGGGTCTTCTTTTTCTTTGTTTTGGTTAGTTTGACGAATGGCTTGTCAATTTTGTTTATCTTTTCAAAGAACCAACTTTTAATTTCATTCTTTGAATTTTTTTTTTTTTAGTTTCCATTTCATTGATCTCTGCCTTGGTCTTTATTATTTCTTTTTGTCTTCTAATTTTGGGATTGGCTTTGTTGTTTTCCTTCCTTTTTTTTTAATGTGTGCACACTTCTTTCCTTCCTTCCTTCCTTCCTTCCTTCCTTCCTTCCTTCCTTCTTTCCTTCCTTCCTTTCTTCAGTACTACAGAGCTGGACCCAGGGCCTTGCACTACTCTGCAAGTGCTGTAGCATTGAGCTACATTCCTAGTCCCTTTTTTTATCTTGAGCCAGGGTCTTGCTAAGTTACACAGGCTGCCTCTGCCCTTAAACTTGTTATTCTCCTGCCTTGGCCTCCCGAGTTGCTGGGGTTACAGGCATGTGCCCTGGCACCTGGATATATTGTTTTTATAATGCCTTAAGGTGTTATTTAATTCGCTTTCTCTGACTTTTTTGGATATAGGCACTCATAGCTATGAATTTCTGTCACAGAACTACCTTTGCTGTATCCCAAGGGTTCTGGTAGGTTGCATTATCATTTGCATTTGATTCTGGGAACTTTAAAAATTTCCTCCCTGGGATTGTTTTGGGAGTGGGCTGCTGGGTCCTTCTCCCATTTTTGCAGTGTGCAGGATCAAGCCCAGGCCCTCAGAGCACACGGAGCAAGCGCTCACCAACTGAGCTAAGCCCCAGCCCCTGTTAGCTATAGTCCCTGTTTCCTGTCAGTCTGCTCTGCAGGGCAGGGGGCACCTGGCTGACCTTTTGGGTGGAGCTTCTCTCCCCCCGCAGGGCACAGGGCACTGGGTGTCAGAGGCCATCCCTGCTCCTTCCTTCACACTGGGTGTGTCCTCTGTTACCTGCGTGCTGATTGTCCTTTCATTCCCCATGCAGTATCCCTGTTTGTGCTGACTTTTTCTGTTCAGGGTAAAGTCTGTTCTTCCTCATCCTGCCTCCCCTGCCCCACTATGCCACGCGGGGGCTGCTTCTAACCTGCCATCTTAACCGGTAGTCTCTTCCTCCTCTGTCTCTATTTCTTCTGCTGACCAAATTCTATGTAGCCAGAACCAATAACTCATTCCCTAGTGAGTTAAGCACTAAGTTTTTCAATAGTTCACTGGTCCTTGGTGCTGTGGCTTGAGTGTGTCCCCCAAAGGTTCAAGTGCTGGTGCTGTGGTGGTGTTGAGATGGTGGAACCTTTAAGAGGTGGGGCTTAGTGGGACGTGGTTAGGTCATTGGGGGGGCCTTCCTCAGAAGCAATTCTTGTCATTCTCTCAGGACCCTGGGTAGTTCCCAGAAGAGCAGCTTGTTACACTAAAGAATGAGCCCAATCCCTGAATCTCTATGGCTTTCCCATTTCACTATCACAAGGTCCTCACCAGAGGCCAAATACGTAGAGCTGCCTGATCTTGGGCTTCTAGCCTGCAAAACTGTGAGCTAAACAACCTCTTTTCTTTATAAAGTATCCAGCCTCAAGTATTTTGTTATGGCAAAATTAAACAGCGTAACATATGCTGTTGTTGTTAGGTACTGTCGAGTTGGTATCCGACTCATAGCGACCCTCATAGGGTTTTCAATGGCTGACTGTTTCGGGTTTGCCTTGGAAGTGGATTGCCAGGTCCTTCTCCCATTTTTGCAGTGCTGGGAATTGAACTCGGAACCTCAGAAACTTCATTGCAGCACTCTACCAACTGAGTTAAATCCCAGACCAGCATAACATATAGGATTAACTAATTCACAATTTTGTTTCCAGATCAAATGGTTGGCAAAGGACTCTGTCTTCCCTAGTGGAATAGATGAACTCTCTTCTGGTTGCTCGGTGCTAATCTCTTCAGCATATTAGCCATCATCTGTGCATCCTCCTGTTATCTCAAGCCCTGAGGTGAGTGGAGTGCTGAAATGGAAGAAATGAGCTAAGGTGGCAAAGGTGTTGGGAAAAGAAAGTGGAGGGCAAGAATAGCTTGCCAGGCAAATGTGGTATTTCATGCAGGAATGGACAAAGACCCAGGGAACCAGAAAGGAAAGTCTCCAGTGTTTCGTCCTATTGTACATAGGGTCGCTCTCAGTGGGACCTGACTCGACAAGACCTGATTAGTATCCGAACAAAAAGAACTGCTAGAAATTAATTTGAAAAACATAAGTCAGTAAAAAATGGGCAAAGGACATAAACGAATGTAAAGAAATATAATTATGCAACATTGTATAATTTTATGGAGTTAATAATCACCTTTATGTGTATGAGACCTAATCTAGAGTGCAAACGTCACAGGAATCTTGCGGATGTTAAACTCAGTGTTCCACGGTGGCTCCCTTCAACCTTCATGCCCGCACCCCAACCACTCTTAATTTTCCCCCTTTCCCTTCAGCTTTCGGGGGGCAATGGAACTGCTTTGGGGTGATGGTGCCCCCGATGGTTAGATCTTGCCAGACTCCACTATATTGTCTTACATTTTTTCCTCCAATTTATTCGCTACCTTTATTTATTTTTTTCATGTCTTTTTCATACTGACAGGTGAAATGTCTATCTGGTCTTTAGCACGAGGCTGTCCTAAAGGACTCTGAATGCGTCCGCCCAGGTGTAATGCTGGCCATGGGGAGGGTCTCTCCTCTCTGAAGGTGGTAACGATGGTGAGGGCAGATTGGGTGTCTGTAGGGGGAGGGTGTCACACTCAAAGCTGTCCAGACAAAGAGAGTCTTGAGGACCTCGTCTGATCTCAGAAATGACTGTGAAGGAGCCACCAAAGGTTTTGGACTCTCGTGACTTTTTTTAATTGGAAATTTTGAATGTACACCTTAGTGTGATTCACTCTGACATGCTTTTCATTGTGACATTTCCATATATGCATTTTGTTGTACATTATTCATACAGGTTCCCCCTTACCCTCTTGTGCACTTCCTCCCCCCATCCCACCCCCCCATCAAAGACTTCTCTTCCATTTACTTGACTTTTTATGGTAATATTTTTCTATATACCCTTGGGTTCCAGTTCTGTTTGATTGTAGTGGCTTTGGGGACCAGGGCAAACTTGTCGTTAATGGGACTAATCATCTAAGGGGTGGATGCCGAAGCCAGCCCCACCTTGAGCGATGGCCTGGGTGCATAGAGATGGCTGGGCTAATTCCTTTTCAGCCCTCCCCAACCCCCACTCTGCTCCCTCCCTGGAGTCCTCTGGGTAGCAGGTTGGTCTTCAGGTACCGACACTGGCCCTTAGGATTGGCAGAGACCCTGCAAGTCATCCGACCCCAGACTGCGAGCGTCCCTTGCTGCAGTCTGTTTTCCCCGGGCCCTGGGCCCCGTGGGGTGGACCCTTCCATGCGCCTTAATTCAATCTGCTTTTGCTTAAGCACCCGTGTTCAGGACAAATGAAAGATAGTCACCTTTATCGCTTATGCCATTCTTTAGCTGTCGGTATTATAACGTTGTTGGTTGCTACTCTTTTTATTTTTATTTTTATTTTTCAGCTAAAATGTACAAGGTTTGGCCTTATTATGGCCACGTGGCTTTTTGTGAGCTGGCCTGGAGCCCTAATTGCCACCTATAACCCTGCTTCTATGGGAAAATGCATCCTGCCCTCCAACCACAGCCTGGCCCATGCACGTTTGGAACACAATCTGTTGGTAAGCTGGGAACCGACTGTGCTAACTGTATCAGCGTCCCTGGGCCCATGGCGGCCCCACAGCCACATGACGGGCAGGGCAAGGCTCTTGTGACAGTCAGCTCATTTAAATAACATTAGCCGCAGCTCAGCTTTCAGGTTCGGGTTTCTGGTGAGTTTAGAGGGGCCGCAGAGTCAGGCAGGCCCACCCCAGCAAGCCTGCGCCTCCTCCTCCCCGCAGGACACAGCACATTCCTGCTTTTAAAGCTTTACCCTGAAGGTTTTCGGACGGAGCCTCTTCAGAGGGCAAGCTTCGCAGTTCTGCTGAACAATTGATGTTGAACAGGAAGAGCTCCCTTTAAAACCCAACCGTGCTTTCAAGCTGGAGAGTTCAGCCAGGGTCATTCTGGTTTATTGAGTGCAGGGGCCTCTCAGCGGGAGGGAAAACCACATTTCAGTCCCCCAGAGGCTCCCCCGCTCCCCTCCCCTTGTTTTCTTTCTGCCAGGGCCTCCTTTAAGAGGTCTCCTCTTGGCTAAGTTAGAAGCCAGGCAGGCTGTCCCAGGCTAGCCTGTCCCACTGCCCCAGCTCTGAAAAGAGTTCGTCTTTATCAGGCACCTACTTAGCTGAGTGAGTAGAGCAAGGCCCTGGCTTCGATCCCCAGCACCACAAACACGGGAAAAGGATCTAGCAGCCCATTCCCAAAACAATCCTGAAGCAATCAGCCATTGAAAACCCTATGTATGAATAGCAAAGAAGGACTGACACAGTGCCGGGCATGGCACGGTGTCGGAGAGTGTTTCATTCTGTTATATACAAGGTCGCTGTGAGGCATCTAACAACAATAACATATACTACTTGTGTTTGGGTATATTCTTATTTTGTATGACACGTGTCTTATCATATTTTGTTATATTCTTATTTTGTTAGTCATGTTGCACGTATAACTTGTTCTGGTTAACACTGGACTATGTGTGTGGTGGGCTGGGATTTAGCTCCATTGGTAGAGTGCCGCTGTGCAGTCTCTGAGGTCCCGGGTCCGATTCCCAGCACTGCAAAAATGGGAGAAGGACGTGGCAGTCCACTCCCAAAAGCAATCCCGAAACAGCCATTGAAAACTCCATAAGGGTAGCTATGAGTTGGGCACGACTTGATGGCACCTGACAGCAACAACAACAACGGGTGTGGTGGTGACCTCGAGCGAGACTCTCACCTAGTGACACCGTAGCAGTCTCAGCTTGTGTAAGCACACCCTGATGTTTGCACAGCGATGAAGCCGCTGACTGATGGATTTCTCAGAATGTATCTCTGTGGTTACATGGCGCATGACTATGCCGCTTACTTTCTCATTTATTAGTCAGGACACAATCTATTTTTGTCCTCAGTTAGAGATGCTCTGACGTGGTTGGGAGAAGCAGCAGGAAGGATAAAGGCTGAGTGTCTTCCATTCTCCCTGTTTTCTTGTCCTTGTGTTGAACAAATATTAATTTTTGTGCTTAGCCACATAACTGCTAAAGAAATTGTGGTGTGCTGGTGCATGCCCGTGACCTCAGCCCGAGAGGGCAGAGGCAGAAGGATCATAAGCTCGAGGCCTGTCTGGGCTAAGAGTGAGACCCTGTCTCCAAAACCAAAACCAACAAAAACTGGTGGCACAAACACAAATGAGTGTTGGCGATACAGTTGCTTTTAAATTTTATTTTAGAAATGCAGTAACTCCAGCACACCGTATAATAGCTGGAATGGTGCGTGCTTGGACATAAAACACCTATTTATAATGTTTGAGAATATCAGAACTGCAATATCCATGTTTGTGGTTGGTTGGCGTTGTTCTCACCTTTTGTGAAATATTCCAAGCTAATAAGTGGTAAACAAAACCTTTATGCTCGTCTGGATGTTGTCGTTGTTGTTAGGTGCTGTTGAGTCGTGTCCGACTCATAGGGTCTTCAATGGCTGACTATTTCGGGATTGCCTTGGGAGTGGATTGCCACGTCCTTCTCCCATTTTTGCAGTACTGGGAATTGAACTCGGGACCTCAGACACTGCAGAGCAGCGCTCTACCAACTGAGCTAAACCTCAGCCTGCTGGTCTGGACAGGATGCCTTAAAATTTTAGTAAGTATAAAATTATGTATATTTAATTAACTAATTTTTTTGCAGCCCTGGGGGGTTGAACCCAGGGCCTTGTACATATTTTACAAGTGCTCTACCACTGAGCTGCACCACCAGCCCCTTTTTTATTTTTTATCTTGAGACAGGATCTCACTAAGTTATAGAGGCTGCCTCTGGTCTTGAACCTGCGATCCTCCTGCCTCTGCCTCCTGCGTCGCTGGGATTACAGGCGTGAGCAAGCATGAGCAGCTGTGTATTTCATTTTGGAGTGAACATGTGTTTCTGGATCTTGAAAGAAGTCATTCTAGAAGCCGTCCTGGATAGGATGGCTAGTGGGTGACTTAATTCGTCTTCGCGGTCCTGGGAGGCTGCACCCAGGGCCTCACGTGCTTTGTGAGCGCTCTACCACTGAGCTGCACCCTCAGCCCCTTTTGTATTTTTGATTTTGAGGCAGGGTCTTTCTGAGTTACACGGGCTGCCTCTGTTGAACCCTGATCCTCCTGCCTCCACCTCTCGAGCTGCTGGGATGGCCAGCCTGTGCCACGAAGCCGGGTTCACTGAAGATCTGAGGGCTTGCCTCTGAAGTGGCCTTAGGCCTGGAGATCCCTTTAACAACTCAAAGGAAGCTTCAAATTGTTATAAATGTTTCAGAAACGCACTCTGTGCTCTCATGCCCTGGAAGGCTTGAGCCAGGGTCCTGCCTCATTTCCTGACTCTGCACTACTTTGGCAAGAGGATCTGTTTTATCCCCCTGTGTTGATATGGTGTCTTTACTCTAAGTATGTATTCGAGGCATTGTTGTTATTAGGTGCCGTCGAGTCGGTATCCAACTCATAGCGACCCTCTGTACAACAGGGGAAACACTATTGTCAGTGCTTCTCCACTGTTCATAGGGTTTTCAATGGCAGATTGACTTTTGGGAGGGGGTTGCCAGGTCCTTCTCCCAAGCCTACAGCTTCTGGTGTTCCCAGGTGGTCTCCCATCCAGGTACTAACCAGGCCTGACCCTGCTTAGCTTCCGAGATCTGACGGGATGGGATGCCACAGGCTATACAGCTGCAGGCTTCAAGGCATTAGTAGTAGTGAAAGAAAATAGAAAAATCACCTGAGTGAAGAATCAGCAAAGAAAACGGTCAGAGCCGGTAACCTGAGCGTTAAAAACGCGCTCATTTCCTGAATTTGGGGTAGATTATCTTTGCTTTCCAGGGGCCTGGGGATTGGAAGAACACTGGCCCATGAGGAATATCTATCGTGGAGTGCATTTGGAAGGCCAGGCATAGTGGTAATCCCAGCACTCAGGAGGCAGAGGTGGGAGGATCATAAATTTGAGGCCAGTCTGGGCAACAAAGTGAGACCCTGTCTCAAGAATCTCACACAGACAAAAAATAATAAAAATAAAAACAACAAAAGAAGAATTTGCAGAAGGAGGCTGGGGTTGGCGGGCGTGGGAGGCTGGTGTTAATGCATGCTAGTTCTGTGCCATCGCTAGACCACACAGACAGAGTGGTCCACACTTCGAAGACCCCAAAGCGCAAAGTTAGGGCTAGAGAGAGATTTGGTGTGTGACGGCAGTGACCCCGCAGGAGGGAATACCATTGCCCAGAAAGCCTGTAATGGGAAGATGGAAGGAGGTTCAGAATGTAGAGTCAAGGAAACTTGGCTTCAAGTTTCAATTATAACACACTCTCACTGTGGGATTTTCAGCCTTGGGACATCTGGCTTTTTTTTTTTTTTTTTAATTACATACTTGAGATATAATTCGCATACCATATGATTTTCCCTTTTAAAGTTTATGATCCTGTGGTTTTAGTGCATTCACAGAATGGAGCAGCCCTCACCACTGTCTGATTCCAGCACACTTTCATCATCCTGGGAAGAAACCTCATGTTCACTAACAGCCACACCCTACTACTTTGCCTTCGGTCTAACCCCTGGCCACCACTCAGCCACTTTCTGTCTCTATGGTTTGCGTGTAACGGACATTACGTATGAATGTAGTCATGTAATATGTGGTCTTTGCACTTGGCTTCTTAGCATAATACATTCAAGGTTCATCTGTGTTCAGCCATCAGTACTCTGTTGCTTTTTTTGGCCAAATAATATTCCACTATAGGAGTATACCACATTCTGTCTGTCTGCTCATCCATTGATGGACTTTGGAGTTGCTTTCACATTTTGGCTATTGTAAATAAGGCTTCTATGAAAATTTGTATATCAGTGTTTTTGTGAATATATATTTTTAATTCTTTTGAGTGTAGTTGCTAGTCCCTATGCTAACTCTATGTTTAAGATTTTGAAGAACTTCCAAACTCTGTCCCAAAATAGCCTTCTCACTTAACAATGCCACCTGCAATGAAGGAGTTCTTACTTCATTTACTCACTCAAAGTTCATTGTTTAATTTCCATATATTACTGAATTTCACATTTCTACTATATAACATGCCTGCAGCCGTACCACTGTGATGTCCGATCCCATCAGATCTCAGAATCTCAGTAGGGTTGGGCCTAGTTAGTACTTGAATGGGAGACCATCTGGGAACACCAGGTGCTGTAGGCTTGGGAGAAGGACCCAGCAACCCACGCCCAGAAAACAATCTGCCATTGAAAACCTTATGAATAACAGAGAAGCACTGACAATACTGTTTTGCCTGTGTACACAGGGTCACTATGAGTCAGACAGCAACTTGAAGGCACCTAACAACAATAACAATTCATAAAGAAATTGGTCTGTAGATTTCTTTGGTTTTGGTGATGGGGTGATATTGTCCTCTTTGAATGAATTGGGAAATGTTGACTCCTCTTCTGTAGGGCACTGCCTAGAGAGGCCGTTCATCCCTGGGCCTATCTAGGCCCACTCGGAGGTCTAAGGCTTGTTCCCTGGGCAATCACCTTTGCCCTACATCTGGGAACTCCAGGTTGTGGAGCTTCCAAGGATGACACTGGCATCCAATCCCTTTCCTCAGGCCCCTTGACATTGATTGGCTCTTTCCAAACTACTGAACGGCTCCTGATTGGATCATTCAGGAACCATCCCTGATTGGCTACTTTTACAAAACCAAAAATTTGCATTTCTCCCCCGATTGGCCAAAACCTGTATGGAGTGACTGCCTCTGATTGGTCCCTGGCTAGCCCCTGGAGAGGATATAAGGGCAGTACACAGAGCAGTCTGGGTCCATTCCATTGACTGGGACGGATGAAACAATAAAGAGCTGTTTGAGTAGAGCACTTGGAGTCGGCGTCTTCACTGGGAAGAAAGAAGCAAGGAGCTGCCATGGGCATCGGCCTCTGAGCCGGCCTTTCTCAAGGCTTCTCAGAGCAGCCGTGGGCATAGCCTCCTTTCCGGATGGTGTGGTTCTTGGGTGCTCAGTTCCCCCTCACCAGACCACAGGTCTTTGCTGGCTGGTTCCCGCTCACGGCTGGAGTGAGTCCAGCAGCAGGGCGATGCAGGGCGATTTTAAAAAAAATTACTTTGTGAATTTCTGATGTTAATTCTTTCGTAAAGTTTTGGAGGAACTCAGTAGTGACGTCATCTGGGCCTGAGCTTTTCTTTATGGGAATGGTTTTGTTTGTTTGGTGCTGGGGATGGAACCCGTGTCTTTGTGCATGGTAGCCAAGTGCTCTACCACTAAGCTGCACCCCCAGCACAAGTGGGAAGTTTTTTTAATTACTCATCTAATCTCTTTATTTGTAATAGGCCTATTCAGATTGTCTATTACTTTTAAGTTAGTTTTGGTATTTTATATCTTTTGAAGAATCTGTCCAGGTTATCTAATTTGTTGGCCCACATTCCATTATAATCCCTTGTATTCCTTTTATAATCCCTCTTTGAAAGGTTGTAGTAGTGTCTCTCTTTCCTTCCTGATTTTAATCATTCAGATTTTCTGTTTCTTTGGTTGGTCTCATTGAATTTTATCGCCTGTATTGATATTTGAAAGGAATAGATTTTCATTGATTTCGTCTATTGATTTTCTATTCTCAATTGTATTTGCTTCTGCTCTAACCTTTGTAATTTCCTTTCTTTTGCTTACTTCAGCTTTAGTCTGTGTTCTGGCTTTTCAAGATGGTCAGCTAAGTTACTGATTTGAGATCAGTTTTCTTTTTAAATATAGGACCTTACAGCTGGTTCCCCTGACCACTGATTTAGGCGCATCCTGTACCTTTTTATATGTTGAGTTTTTTCATTTTCTTTCACTTCAACGTCAGGCATATTTAGGGATGTATTGTTTAATTTCCACATATGACTGAATCCCTCAAATTTCCTTCTGTTGTGTTCTTCTAATTCCATCCACTGTGGTTGGAAAGCAGGCCTTTAAAATTTGTCGAGTCTCATTGTGGCTACCATACTTTCTATCCTGGAGAGCGTTTCATGGGTCCTTGTCCAATTAGTTACTTTTGCCTTACTATGACCAAATAACTGACAGAAACCACTTCGGGGAGGAGTGCTGTGTTGTAGCTCAGGGTTTCGGAGGGCTCGGTCCAGGACATCATCCCCAAGGGAGTATATGGCAGGGGAAATTCTTGACCTCATGGCCAACCAGGAAGCCTGGAGAAAAGGGAACGACGGTACTTGACTGTGCTGCTCCTTTCGCTTCCTTTGTTCTATCCCAGCTCCCAGCCCATGGGTGGCCTCACCCTCAGTTCGTCCTCTCTGGAAGGCCCTCGCAGACCCACATGGAGCTGTGCTTCGCCAGCCTTCGAGGGCATCCTGAGCCCAGTCAAGTTGACAGGGAAGAGGAACCCTCACCCCTGCCTAGGGAACTCAAGGGCGTCAGGGCCGATCAAGGAAAGATGAGCACAAGGTGACCGTGTTACACAGAGAGCCTGCCTGGGTGGTGACTGGGTGGGGTTGTAGGAGACGGGAAGTCCCTTATAGCAGCAGTCTTTCCAGATGGTGGCCACCGTCCAGGAAGGGAAAAGGGAACCTGGAAAGAGATTTCTGCATCTAGATGATGCCCCCCAGCAGCAAGGTCAGACACCTTGGATCAGATAGTGCCAAAAGGCGGCAGCAGCTTAGGGTCCCAGGGTTTGTCTTTACCTCTGACTAACTAAGGGGCTGCGATTTAGCTCAGTTGGTAGAGCGCTGCTCTGCAGTCTCTGAGGTCCCGAGTTCAATTCCTAGCACTGCAAAAATGGGAGGATGTGGCAACCCACTCCCAAGGCAATCCCGAAACAGTCAGCCATTGAAAACCCTATGAGGGTCGCTATGACTCAGATACCGACTCTAGGGCACCTAACAACAACAAACAACAACTGATACTAGGGGGTAGAATTTAGCTCAGTTGGTAGAATGCCGCTCTACAGTCTCTGAGGTCCCGAGTTCACTTCCCAGCACCACAAAAATGGGAGAAGGACCTGGCAATCCACTCCCTAGGAAATCCCGAAACAGTCAGCCACTGAAAACCCTATGAGGGTCTCGATGAGTCGGACTCGACTCCACAGCACCTAACAACAACAACAAATGATATTGGGTGCAGTTTTGCAGAGTATGCAAAACAGACAGACCCCAAGTGAGTAAAAATATGCGTATTTAGAATATACTTGAGGCAACTGGATTTGTAAGACTTGAGTTTGGTGTTGGTGGGCTTTGAATTACTGGTCCCAGCCAGCTGCAAAGAAGGAGTAAACATAAGGCCCAGCGCACGGGGCCCATCCTTGGCCCATTTGCGCAACAACGTGAGAAGAGCGTGTGCTCTGGCATTTGAGGGGCTCTCCTCCAGGTGTCCGTGAGGCCCGGTGGCTTACGGTGCTGCTCATCCTTGTCGATCTTTTATGTATTTGTTTAACCCTTTATTGGACGTGGGGTATTAAGGTCTCCAGCCATTGCTGTTAAGTAGTCTGTTTCGCTGTTGGTCCCCCCTCTCTCCACGCCCCTCTTGCCTTCTCCCTTGCTTGGAGAACTCTTCCTACCATAAAAATAGCTCAGGATCCATGTGGCTGACCTGGCTGTGGTACGAAGGTTGGGGGCACTTCTTTCAGTTTGACTCTTTTTGCCCTGCATTGCCATGATGGTGCGCAAGTGCTAATCCTCCGTGAGACAAATGTCTGGCGGAGCTCCTCCAGGAAGGGTGACAGGGACCAGGCGACACTCAGAGCCCGTCCTCCTCTCTCAGCTGCAGCAGACCGAGTGAAGATCATGAGAAGTTTAAAACCCTAAGGATGTTCGTATGACCACCTCACGTCTCCCTATATTCATTCTGAAAGCCAAACATCTTACAACTTTTTTTTTTTTTTTTTTTGGTACTGGGGGTTGAACCCAGGGCCTCACGCCTGCATGCTCTATAAGTGCTGGAGCACTGAGCTGCACTCCCAGCCCTTATTTTTTTTTCTTTACTTTTTGAGACAGGGTCTCACTAAATTATGCAGACTTCCTCTGGTCTCAAACTTGCGATCCTCCTGGCTCCGTCTCCCAAACCACTGGGATTACAGGCATGCGCCACTGCGCCCGGCCACATTTTATAACCTTTTAAAAACTATAAATAAATGTGTCACTACCTGGTTTCCTGGGGCTGGGATTTGGCTCAGTGGGTAGAGCGTTGCGCTGTAGTCTCTGAGGTCCTGAGTTCAATTCCCAGCACCGCAAAAACGGGAGAAGGACCTGGCAATCCACTCCCAAGGCAATCCCGAAATAGTCAGCCATTGAAAACCCTATGAGGGTCTCTATGAGTCGGATACCGACTCGAGGGCACCTAACAATTGGGAGAAGGACCTGGCAATCCACTCCCAAGGCAATCCCGAAACAGCCAGCCATTGAAAACCCTATGAGGGTCGCTATGAGTCGGATACCGACTCGACGGCAACTAACAACAACAACAACCTGGTTTCCTCTTTAATGATTCTCTTTAAATTAAAAACTTTCTCCATTTTTCTGATTTTTGGAACCTCTGCCTTTTTGGCACCCAAAACACCATGCTTTGTCCATTATTGAAAGTGCTACAAAAAGCCTCCTTTGTCCCCCTGGACCTGGGAGGCAAGTATCTGGGACGTGCAACTGTTCTTGTACCCATGGCAGACACCATTAATCCCATGTATATCCAGTGGTGGAGGGTAGTTCAGAGACAGAACACAAACTGGGCATACTCAAGGCCCTGAGGTCAACCTCAGCATCCTCCCTGCGAAAAACCCATGTCTGTTCTCTTTGATATGTCTCCCCACACCTCTTGCCCATTTTCTCAGTGCATTGTGTGGCTTTTATGTTGAGTTTTGAGAGTTCTTTATATATTTCCGATACACATCCTTCGTCAAATGTGTGATTTGCAAATATTTTCTGTAGTTTGTCTTTGTCTCCTATTGTCAGGGTCTTTTGCATAGCCAAGTATAAATTTCTCATGTTTCCCTTTTAGGGAGTGTGCTTTTGATGTTCCATCTAGGAACTCTTTGCTGAATCTTAGATCTTGAGAAAATGGACTTCTCATGGCTTTTTCTAAGATGTTTATAGCTTTACATTTGGCATTTAAGTCCATGGCCCATTTTGAGTTAATTTTTGTATGGAACGTGAGGTGTAGGGTTTTTTAAAAATTCTCTTTCATCTTTGCCTATAGGATGTCCAATTGCTCCAGCACCTGTTAATTAATTAATTTCCTCTAGTACCATTTGTTGGGAAAGCTGTCCACACTCCACTGGGTTGCTTTCACATGTTTATAAAAATATCACCAGTTATATTTGTATGGGACGTCTGATTTTTCTATTCTGTTTCCTTGACTTGTAGCTATCCTTTCCTGCTGTCTTGATTTCTGTAGCTCAATTGTAAGCCTTAACATTGGTACGATGATACCCACTTTTTTCTTTTCTCTTCTTTTTTCTTTTTTCTCAGTACCAAGGGTTCCACCCTGGGCCTCACACAGGCTAGGAAGGCACTCCACCACTGAGCTGCACTCCCAGCCCTTTTAATTCTTTTATTTTTTTGAGACAGGGGCTTGCTAAATTGTGCAGGCTGCCTCTGGCCTTGAACTTATGATCCTCCTGCCTTAGCCTCTGGGGTAGCTGGGATTACAGGTGTGCACCATGGCACCTGGCCACTTTATTCTTTTTCAAGACAATTCTGTCTATTCTAGTGCCTTTTACTTTCAATATAAATTTTAGAATAAGCTGTCCATGTTTACAAAAGCTCACAGAGATTTTGATAGTGATGTTGTTGTTGTTGTTAGGTGCCGTCGAATCGGTATCCGACTCATAGCGACCCTCATAGGGTTTTCAATGGCTGACTGTTTCGGGATTGCCTTGGGAGTGGATTGCCAGGCCCTTCTCCCAGTGATAGCATTAAATCTATAGACCAATCGGTGAAGAATTGACATCTTTACCATACTGAGTATTTTTTATTTTATTTTTTTTTTGTGGTACTGGAGGTTGAACCCAAGGTCTTGTGCTTGCATGCTTTGCAAGTACTGGACCACTGAGCTGCCATTCCAGGCCATTATTTTTTACTTTTTGAGGCAAGGTTTCACTAAATTACACAGACTGCCCTCTGGTCTCGAACTTGCGATCCTCCTGCCTCTGCCTCCCGAGCCGCTGGGATCACAGGCGTGTGCCGCCGCGCCCAGCACCACACTGAGTATTCTAATCTTTGAACATAGTATATCTCTCCAATTATGGTATATTCTTGAATGTAATCCTTGCTCTTCCAGCAGTATGAGAGGGCTACAAAATGAGATGTGGATGAGAATTGTGTGAGAACTGGATTTACTGTTGAAAGAGCCCTTGAGAGCTCACACAGATCGGATTGACATGTGATTCTAATCCATATCTAACTTTGTAGCTTTCCAAAACTGTTGAAAGAATGCCGACAAAATTCAAGAATATATGGCATTTAGGTTATCTTAATATCTTTCACCAGCATTTTGCAATTTTCAGTTCACTTACATTGTATCTACATTGTTAGATTTATGCTGAAGTATTTTTTCCTTTGGAGTAATTGTAAGTGGTATGGAATTTTTATTTTTAATGTCATTTTTCACTTGTTATTAGTATATATAAGTACAATTGATTTTTTTTGTTTGGTTTTGTTTTTTTTGAGACAAGTTCTCACGAGTAACCTGGGCAGGCCTGGAACTCACTGGGTAGTCCATGTTGGCCTTGAACTCGTGATCCTCCTGCTCCAGCCTCCTAAGTGCTAGAGTTACAGGTGTGCACCACTGCACCCAGCTTACAGCTAATTTTTTGTGTGTGTGTCATTCTTATATCCTATAACCTTCTGAACTCATTTCTTAACTCTAGGAGTGTTTTTGTTTTTGTTTTATTTGTGTTTTGGAGATTCCTTGCACTTTGTCTATGTAGATAATCCAATGTAAATAGAAACTGCAGTATTTTCCTATCTAATTTGTGTGCCATTTGTCACTTTTTAATTGCTTTATTTAACTAGCTAGAACTTCCAATATGATGTTGGAATAAGAGTGGAGAGAGCAGGCATCCTAACCTTGTTCCTTAGAAGCAATGCATTCAGCCATTTACCCTTAACTATGACCTTAGGTCTGTTTTTGTTTTTGTTAGGTGCCATGGAGTCGTAGCGACCCTCATAAGGTTTTCAATGGCAGACTGTTTCGGGATTGCCTCAGGAGTGGATTGCCAGGTCCTTCTCCCATTTTTGTGGTGCTGGGAATTGAACACAGGACTTCAGAGACTGCAGCGCAGCGCTCTACCAACTGAGCTAAATCCCAACCCTACCTTAGGTCTAGGCTGATGTTTTTTGAGGTTGAGGAAATCCCTGTCCATTTCTAATTTGCTGAGGTAGTTTGCAGTAAGTGGATATTGAATTTTATCAAAATTATTTTGCATCAATTGGTATGATTATGACTTTTCTTTTTTAGCCTATTGGTGTTGTAGCTTACATTGATCAATTGTAAATATTGAACCGGCTTTTCATACCTTCAATCAATCCAACATGATTGTAGTATATCATGTTTTTACATTGCTCAATTTGATTTTCTAATATTTTGTTGAGGATTTTCTAAGATCATGAGAGAGATTTGTCTGTAGTCTTTTTTTCTCTATATATATTTGTGTACACACACACACACACACACACACACACACACACACACACACACACGCTGCAAGGTAAAAAAATCCAGCCAAGTTATTTTGTGAGAGAACAGAGAATAAGGGATGGAGAGTATTTTCGGATAAACTGCTCCTTTTAATCCTATGAACTTCAGTGTGCTGGTTTCTGCCTATAGAGGATGCTTTTCTCCTTTGTGCATTTAGGGAATCCTACTTGCAAAAGTCTTGCAAACTGGTTCTTGTAGAATAACTCATTTCTCAAGCTATTTATTAAAGGGACAGGGAATGAAGCGCCTGGGATTCATTGTTATTATATCTTTTATCTATAGTGATTCCCCTGTTTGGGACATTTTGAGTTTATTAAGGGGCCATGAGCCATTTGAGGGAACCTAGAAATCCACCGTCATTATTATCTGCTTTCTTCTCCACTAATGGATGGCCATTCACTTCTCGTCTCTCTGCAAAAGGAACCTGGTAGTCACAAACGTGATCGCGGTACAATCACGATTATTTCAAGAATAAATCAAAGAAAATAAATCAAACCAAAACCTGCCTGTGGCGCCCCAAGCATGCCTTCCTTGCACCCTCATTAGAGATGGGAGCAAGAGGCATGTGGGGGTGGGGGCGGGGGTGGGAAGTCCACGGAGGCAGGCGCGGCAGGAGGCAGACGGTGTGGCGAAGCCACAGCTGCCAGCTCCTCACAGCCTGGCAGGAGGCCGTGTCTGGCACTAACTTCCTCTCCAGCGATGAAGTTCATGTATGAATGGACGTACGTATGTATGTACGGACGTACTTACTGTGGTACCGGGGGTTGAACCCAGCGCCTTACACATGCTTTGCAAGCGCTCTACCACTGAGCTGCACCCCAGCGCGTTTTTCACTTTGTGTCTGAGTCAAATTCTTGCTAAGTTACACAGGCCGCCTCTGGCCTCCAGCTTGTTATCCTCCTGCCTCGGCCTCCTGAGTCGTTGTGATTACAGGTGGACACCACCGCACCCGGTGGGCCCCGTTATTTAACTGAAGCACAGAACTGGAGAGGAGGCATTGGGACAGTTCAGCCTCTTCCAAGTTGCTTCTTTCCATTTCTTCTCGTGCATTGTGTATCTCTCTCCCTCTGATCCCCGATCCTTGATAAGGGAAATGCTCAGTTTCCTCAGGTTTCCTTCTTTTTGCCTTTTTCTTCCCCCTTGCCTTTTTCAGGGTCCCTCATCTCCTATTCCAAATGTTTAAACTGAGTGTTGACTTTGATCCACAAGCCCCCTGCCGCTTCTCGTCTGGTCTGCCCGTGCCCATGGGAGCAGAGGGCACCTTGGGTTTGTGGAACCAGTTGAGAAGCAGAGGGTCAAGTGGCAACTCATAGAACGAAGCCGCAGGCTGGGCGGCCGATGGCATCAACTCTGGGTGCCAGGGTAACCCGTGGTACCTTTGAGAGCGATGATGGTGGATGTATAGTCAGGAAGCTTTTAAAGTAAATTTTAAAAATGCTGTCAGGGGAAGGCTTTGCAGAAATGCCAGCAAACCCTTCCAATGCGATGGGGGAACTGCTGGGCTCCCCCATGCCCAGTCCTTGGGACAGCGTATCATTTCCACAGAGAGAATATCGAGCTACTTATTTTCCTTGCTCCCTCACAGGAACTCTGTAAGAGCAAGGCCTAAGGTCTCTCAGAACAAGGCCTGGCACATTGCTCAGTAAATATTTGCTCAGACAATGAGAACTGTCCTGTGTCCGCAGTCCACTCAACACTCGAATGGAAGGCAGCATCTGTCATCCGACTGGCTTGAGTTTTACCCCTGGCTCTGCCTCTCAGGAGCCCTGATCCCTGACCTCTCTGAGCCTCCCTTTTGTCCTATGTCTCAGGGTTTCTCTGCAGGTTCCATAATAAAATGATGAAGTGTTTGGATGGGCATCACTATGGTCTAAGTGCTCCTGACTCTCCAAAATTCATTTTAAAGTCAAATCCCCGATGAGTTGGAATTAAGAGATGGGAGCTTCAGGTAACTAGGTCATGATGGCAGAGCCCTGCAGAATGGGATTAGTGCCATACACAAGAGGCCCAAGGGAGCGCTTCCCCCCCTTTGCCCTGTGAGGGCCCACTGGGATGCACCATCTGTGATGCAAAGCCCTCAGCCCACACTGACTCTGTTGGCTCCTTGACGTTGGCCCTTCCCAGCCTGCAGAACCATGAGCAATAAGTTTCTGTTGTTCATAGATTACCCAGGCTGAGGTGTTTTGTTACAGCAGCTCACATGGAGTGAGACAGACCTTTTGTGGATGGATCTGTCCTCCTCTTATACAAATACTAGTTTTTCAGCATCCTCTCCTTAATCCCTGGCTTTCTAGTGAATGCTTAGGAAACCACGGCCTTCTTTACCTAAGGGGGAGAGGTTCAGTGAAGAAGGAATTCACATTTTTGCAATTCTTATTCTTTTTCATGACCAAAGTCTTGGGAAAGGAAAAGTACAACCGTGAAGCTTGTGGACCTGAAGCACAGCCACACGGCTGCAGGTGAACTACTTAGAGGGGACCAAAGAGCCCTGAGTCTCTGCTTCCCGCAGGGCCAGCCGTGGTGTGGACAGTGCCGTGAGGCACAAGGGGTTGGTCAGGGGGAGACACTTGAAGCGGGTCACGCCTGGATGGCTCTGCTCCTTGTTCCAAGAAGGCAAGACAGGAGACAAAGAATAGGTAAGGCAGGATGTAAAGTTTATATACAAAGATACAATGTTTATCTGGAATATTTACAGTGTTGGTTAAAGCAATATTTTTACAACTTTTTCAGGTAAACTACTATGTATATTACAGATAGGCTACCATGGTTTAATCTGCAAAAAAAAAAAATTAAGCAAAAAGTGTTTTAAACAAGGCTTAACGTCCTCAAGTCAACTTAGAAGGTTTATTGGAAGAAGTCACACTATGAGGATTGGTGGGCTATGAGGATTGGTGGGCACGAGGTCCCTAAGTGGAAGCTCTGGAGGCGGAATGTGATAAAGCAATGGGCTTCATTCCCAGGGAGGGTTTACAATGATAAAGGAATCCTCTGAGACCTGGAGGCTCAGGCTGGAGCTGGGAGCAGGTTGAGATAACAGCCAGCTCTATCTCAACCAAGCTTGCCACCCGCAAGGTGGGGCCAGAGAGCAATGAAGCCTTTTGCAAGTTATGGCCCCCTTGGTGGACCGTGAGAATCAGCCCGGTGGACCGTGAGAATCAGCCCACTCTGGCCACAAGGGTGAGGGGGGTGGGTAATGGGACCCAAGTCACGGTCCCAGCTATTGAACGCTAGCCTTAAAGCGAGCTATCGTAAAAACTTCATAAAAATAGTCACGACTTTATTCGTCTGAGTGTTTCTACAAGATCTGGGCTGGGCTTTCCTTTATGGGAAAACAGCTATCAGCTCCTGAGGCCTCCTAGGGCCTTATGACTCAGGAAACACCGGGGCCACAGACGTGCAAGAGGCAGGGGCTGGGCCGGAGCGGCCAGGACTGTGCTTGGGAAGCGGGGGCAGAGGTGGCGCGGAGGGGAGGCTGGCCCTGGGTGTGAGCTAGCACTGCAGCTTGCGGATGCTGCGCGAGATGCGCTTGAACTCCCTCTGCCCCTTCTGCCACCGCTTCACGGAGGTGATGACCAGCTCGCCGCCCTGCTTCTGCCCCATGACCAGGTAGGGCGCGTTGATGTCGTTCATCTCCTCGCAGGTGCACTGCAGGCTGTCTTTGAGCCACAGCACCGACTTCTTCAGGTCCCGCTCGGACACGCCGTTCAGCTTGTAGATGGTCTTGCTCTTGGTCTCCAGGATGATCTTGGTGTCGCGGTTGATGTATGTGATCTCCTTCACTTTTATCTTCAGGGCTGCGGAGAGGGGAGGGACAGAGAGCGGCATGGTTATCGCGAGGGGGCACGGCGTGGGCTGGGGCCTGCGTCCCTCCACTCCGATGCACATTTCTGTGAGTTGGCCTGGGGGGACGGAAGACCAGCTTCCTAACGAGGATTTTAAGAGGATTTTAAAACCTTAGAAGGGAACCAAAGAGCCCAGAGTCTCTGCTTCCTGCAGGGCCAGCTGTGGTGTGGACAGTGCCGTGAGGCACAGGGGTAGGGCAGGGGGAGACACTTGCAGCGGGTCACTTCAAGCTGCTGAGGGCCAGACATCCTGGGAAGGAAGGGGCACTCCTGGATGGCTCTGCTCCTTGTTCCAAGAAGGCAAAACAGGAGACAAAGAATAGGTAACGCAGGGTGTAAAGTTTATACACGAAGATACAATGTTTATCTGGAATATTTACAGTGTTGGTTAAAGAAATATTTTTACAACTTTTTCAGGTCAGCTACTATGTATATTACAGATAGGCTACAATGGTTTAATGTGCAAACAAATTTTTTTAAGTATTTTAAAACCAACAGACTCTCTGGGCTGCAGGTAGGGGGCTGGGAGCCGGGGGCAGCAGGTGGCTCCATTTCTAAAGCCTCCAAACATGTGCCAGGCACTGTGTTTGAAATCAGCCATCCTTTCAAAATCCTTTCTTCCTAGGACTCAATTAACTTTTCTTCTTGTTGCCTGGCCCTTGTGTTTGGAAAAGGGCTGCATGTGGTTTCTGCTGTCCCCAACAAATGACTTCCCCTATTGGAAACTTAAGCATGAAAAGAAATGCCTGACTCTCACGTGAAACACGATCTTCCTGCGGCCACAAACTTTAAACTCAATTTATTACGTTGGGGAAGTTTTGGACAAACCTGTAAGGAAATTGTATCACACAATCATTGTTTTCTAAAGAGCAGATTACAGGAAAGGAGAATTGATCTTGCAGCTGCATTTGATTTGGTGAAGTAACGAGGAGAAAAAAAATATGCAAGGCTCTTTTTAAGAGCACAACATGTTTAGCCATAAAAGTGTTTTTCTGAAGACCTCATCCTCCTATTCGCCCATTTGCCCGTCCCAGGCCGGGGCGTTTACAGATCACATATGTACTGCTTCCAAAACGTATGTAGACTCCTTAGAATACTGAGACCCAGAGTAAATGGTTCACTAGGAAAGACACATTTTATAGTCATGAACCGTGTTGTTTGGGAAAGAAACCCCCACAAACACACGTGCAGGGGTTGGATTTCAAGACTGCATGAAGGCAGGAAAAGCATAGGATTTTGAGGTTAGAAAGGGTCGTCCTATTAAACTCTCGTTTGTACGTGGAGAATCTGAACTCCAAGAGAGCGACTTGCAGCAGGCCACCGGGGGAGATTGTCCTTGCTTAGCCTACCACTCAGAACTCCAGAGGCAACGTCACATTCCGCCTCCTGGTCGGAGCATTAGTTTGTTTAACGCCAGCGTGTCCTAAGGCCCTTGGTGCCACTGACCGCTTGTCGGTATAGATGTTGTGCCAGTGTGACTTCCTGATCTTCACGGGCTTTAATGTGTTGTTTACGTCAGTGATCCGGGAAAGGGTTTTGTGTGTATGTGTCTATCTCTCCGAGCTTTGCTTTTTCTTGTTTCTTCTTAAATCTCAGGGAATTCAACTGAGTAACCCTTGCCAGCCAACCAGGAAAAGTAGAAGCTCCACCAGTTAAAGATACTGTTACTTGTCAAGCCACGGTTTCACGTGATGGGGATCTGAACCACGGTACGTAGTTCTCCGAGTTTAAGAGACTGAACTCATTCAATAAGCCACGTGGGAACATCACTGGATCTGGTGACCTCTGTACAGGGGGTGGGAGGGAGCCCTGAGAGTCCCCCACATGGGGGCAAATTAAAGTGACTATACGTTACTGAGGAGCCTTGTCTGTGGCACAAGTGGGGCATGTGCAAGATTTCACCTGCTCAAAAGAAAGGTTCTTGAGCTCCAAGCATCGGAAAAATCATCACTTTGAAGCGGGAGGAAGAGATTCATGACTCATGTTTTTCGAGAGCTTGCATAACCGACTCGGCGCACCTGACATTAGGGATTTCCTCCTGGGATTTTCAGCAGAGACCAAACATAAGGAATCGAAGCCCCCAGATAGCTTTCTTGCCCTGGAAGCCATACCTGGCTGTGCAGGATGTGGGAGGAGGCACGGGTGAGGCCATCGCCTGGCCCAGTGGCGTGCTGGGCACACGGGGCCTTTCCGTATTTCCCAGCACCACCCCATCAAGGTGATGAGGCATTCTCCGTCTCCCCTGTACTGCAGGAGCGCAGACAAATAGTGTTATGACCTCCTGGATGGGTCAAGTTGGACCCCATTGCCACGCCTGTCCCAAAAATAGAGGCAAGATGGTATACTGCTTGCAAACCTAAAGTGTGGGACACACTCTGAAGTTAAGCTTCATTAGCTTAACTTTCTGGGTCAAAAGCTGAGGGTAGAAGCAGGAAAAAGAGAAAATCATGAAGATCTGCCTGTGTGACACCCCAAGCACAATGACTTCCATGCTGCTCTGAAAGGGCCTTTTCTAAGTTGACAGACTGGGGGGCACGTGGATTTTTGGCTTGGCCCTTTTGGGGCAGCCTTAGCTAAGCAGCCATAAAGCAAGAGAGGGATATGTGTGTGTCCCCTCAGTTCAGCTGGTTTGGAGTCCCGTGCAAGTCAGAAGAGAGATCTCATTACCTATAGTGGGAGAATCTGAAGTGGCCGGAAGACTGTGACATAGAATTTCTCACATAAATTTTACTAGATGGTGCGTCTCTACCATGTGCACAGTCAAGTCGTTTGGCATGGGAGTTAAGAACTGTTTTGGTATGGCTCTGGCGATCTGGGATCACCTGTGGCTAACGTGCGCGGCCCTGGAGGAGCCTGACATTTATGTGTTTGAATACAGATACACGAAACCCTACCTGCCCCGTTTGTGGCTCTGTCTGATGGGAAGAGTTGGTGGGGCATCGAGTTACTTTCTTTCCTCTTTTTCAAAAACGCGCAGCCTTCCCTAATGCCGGGGTCGGATCCAGGTGCTTCCTGGAAGAAGCCTGGAACTAGGCAGAGCTGGGATTGTATTGTTCCCGGAGCGCAGGGACCTCCCCGGTCCTGAGATTTCGTGGATGGCAAGGGCAGGAGAGCGGGAGGCTGTCGATAATGGCAGATGGGATGATTTCCCTTGTTCTTGAGGCTTTGTTGAGAACGTAGAAACACTGCTATGGATCTGATAGTGTCTGGCATTGACCGATGGAGGGGAACCATGCCTGGTTACCAGCAGCTTTGGGCTTTTGCCTGAGTAAATACTTCTAAGGGGTACCGACCCCCTTACTACAACATAAGGTGCCTGTCCTTGGAAAAGGGTTAAGGTAACAATGGCTCAGGAGTCTGGGTGAAGTTCTTGGCCAATCCTGGCTCTGATTTTCACACTGGCTCTGTGTCCAGCTGGGCTTCTGCCCTCCTCTGGGGCCTGCAGACGGCAGGTGAGGCGTTGGTGGAGTTCTTTGCCCATGGTCTTCAGCCCTCTCTCCTCTTAAAATCCTCTTTCAAGAAGAGTGTCTTGTCCTGTGTGGCGCTTAGGTAACATGACATGTTTTTGCTGTTCCCTGTCACCATATTATCATGGCCTCTTTCACGTGTCTTGCTAAAGTAAATTTCTGAGTTTCCTTTTCTAACCATGTAAAAAAATGTGGCAGATGTGTGTACACTTACTCATGAAAACAGTTCTTTTAAAAGGACTTAAAGATGGCGATTCAGGCTTGTACAAAAGCCCATGTTAAGTATCTTCTTAGGAAAACCCTTCTTTTTAAATTTCAGGAATTCTCTCCCCTCAAGTATTGACCAGTACCTTGCTATATTCACTAATGGTAGACCAGACAGGCGCTAATCATCACAGGTTATGAATGAAGTAAAAATGTTTCTATTTGAGGCCAAAGCAAATGTTTAACTTTGGCTAATTTAATGCCTTGAATCTGTTTTCCTGAGGTTGACACTTGCATCTCGTTCCCCCCCATCCCTTGCCCCCACGTCAAGTGGTTGAAAGAGCATACTGACCAGGATTTTGCTTGTCGGTAGAAAAAGTCAAACTGAGATTTAAAATGTTGCCTTTGAGCCCTGGTCATTTGAATAATTCTCATTACCTGATTATTGTTTAAAAGGACAACGGACTCTTGCCTGGAAAGATAAGACTCAATACAAGATGGTTACAGAAGGGGCAAATCAGAGCAAGTGAGCTGGCCGTAGGTCGCCGGGGCTGTGACTCTGTGTCACCCGGCAACATTGTAACAACTTGGACTTTTAAGTGTTCTGGGAAGAAGCCTTGGGAACGTGATGCTGTCGGTGGTGGCGTATTACTTACCAAAGTCATTTTTACAAAGCGTCTCCATTATGTCGTTGTCATCATCGCTTTTCGTTTTGCAGGCTTCACATACCTTAGGAGCTAGAAATGGGAAAAACAGCCTTTAGTGACTGCTTTATGAGGAAACAGCAGGTGGCGTTTGTAAACAACCAAGGGGCTTCTCCAGACAAGAGCAGCAATTGTCCTGGATGACCCCTGCTTCTTCCTCCTCTATAAAAGAGGGAGCTCTCCTTCCTATGAAAATCCCCTTTGTTTCCCATTTTCGGTTGGACAAAATAAGAACATGGATACGTTGTGTTTAATATGCGATGACTCCCATGTAAAAAGGGAGCGAGGGCAGTGTGCACTGAGGGGTCTGTGGCTAGGTCCCTGCGTCAGGCTGCAGCTTCTCAGCTCCTTCTCCCCACCCCTGGGACCAGGTCAGTCGGAAGAGTTATTCCAACATCTCTCTAAGGAGAAGACACCAAAAGATCCGAAGACCGCTGAGAAATTTGGAAAAACTGGTAACCATAACATGCAACCAAAAGGTTGTCTTTCTCTGCTGTACAGCACCAGGGTAGCCCATTCTCTTCAGGATGGCTCTGGGTCTCTGGGGAGTAATTTCCAGATATTTTCAAGGCTGGACAGGGAGGGGTGGCTGATGTGCTGTGAGGACCAGATGGGGGCTGTTTCCACATTGGAAACACACCTCACTCATTCTAACAGCCTGCTTTCACTGATTCTATTTCACTGTGCCCTTTCTGCCAAGTTTGGGTTTGACTCAGGGAGAATTGATTTCATTGTCATCCTTGGGACGGGATCTCCTTGCCCCTCCCTGCCTGTCCCCAAACCTTATACAGACAATAAACTTGTTTCTGAAGCTAGTCAAGATGAAGTAAAACTGTCTATGAAGTCTGACCAGACCTAGGAGTTTTGTGTGCTGTGCAACCAGCAGAAAGCTCACTGAAGGCTCTTCTGAGCCTCATTTCTTGGAGGAGGAGGAGTTGTTGCTAAAGTTGTTACTGAAGTTCTCTTTCATCTATAAGTGTGCTCAATGCTATCTTTAAATTTTAGGTGAAATTAGATTTTTGCTAGTCTGAAATTGTCACAGCAGAAAAACAAACAAAAACCCAACAACTTTGTGATTCATAATAAAAGTTATTTATCAAATTAGTCCAAAAATCACAAAGCACATTTGGAAGAGCATACACTTTTATTTTGAAGGAGGAAAGTGACTTTTTGTAAAAATGTACAATGTATCAGGATGGTGTTGCTAGTTCAAAGAAAGAACCCCCTCCCGGCCCCAACAGCAACACAGGCAAAACTTCCTTAACTCCCCTCCCGCCACCAAAATGAAACATTCCCAATTAGGAGCTCTCAGAATGTATATAAAATGTTACTAACCTGTACTGGTGAGTCTATGGTATACGTTGGACAAATGTTTGAAAAATGCCAAACATTTGCAATAAATTAGAAATCTAACCAATAAGATGATTGCAAGCTCATGGTGCCTGCCTGGAAAGCCTGCTAAACAACGCCGCATTTTCTTTAACTAATGATGTCTGTAGGAAAACAATTAGACATTGAAAGGAGGACAGTGCCGAAGCCCTGAAAGGGATTAGGAAGCCCCCTCTCGGTCCCAGGGGGAGCTAAATCCGCTCAGACACATTGTATCCTTTCTCCTTTCAGGAAGAGTATCAAGAGCCCATGAGGTTTTCATTGCTTTGATGGTTTGCCCAGGAACTCCCCCTGTTTTCTAAAAACTTGGGAAAGCCTTTTGCATTATTTTCTTCCGTTAATTAAAACCACTCCTAAGATAAAAGCTGATAGTGATAGACGGTTCCTGGAGACTCCCTTTAAGCTCTTTCCCTTAAACACCTGGGCAGTTACAACCAAGACTCAATTTCCCATACCCCCCCACAGGTCCGGGTTTTATCTGCAAAACCCAAATTGGCAAGAGGCAAAAAGTTGCTTTCAAAGGTCATCTGTTTGTGCCTCTATTATCCTGCTTCCACGGGAAATGTTACTGCCCAGGGGCAAGAAGGTGCAGTCAGGCCGAGCAAGGAGGCTCTGGCCAGGGTGCTCACGACCGCCCCTTCGCCCTACACAAGACCACCCCAGAAGCTCTCAGAAGCGCAGGCTCCACGCGGGCGTCTTTAACAAGAAGTGTGTGTTCCCCGCGGAGACGCCACCTCTCCCTTCTTCCTTTTCTCTCTCTTTTACCTGTCCCCACGTACAAGTGGTGTAACTCAGGGGTGAGGACTTGGCGTGGGGGCCTCTCCAACTTGCTATAGGCTGGTGGTGAGAGACCAGGGCAGGGAGAGCTTCTGCCCTACTCCAGACTGGGACCCCCCCCATCCGGGACGGATTGGGATGCGGGGCGGGGGCTGCGGGATTCCCGCCCCCCACGCGCGCACACGGCCGGGCGCCTCAGCCCTGCGGAGAGCGGAGGCTTACCTTCCTCGGTGGCCGGCAGGAGGTGATCGCTGCTGGCCAGGGGGATGCAGAGGTCGTTGTCCTGGGGGAAGCGGTCGCACTCGAGCATGTCGGGCCAGGGGAAGCCGAAGGCGGACATGACCGGCGCGCAGCGGTCCTTCACCTGCACGCACAGCGAGTGGCACGGCTGGATGGTCTCGTCCAGGTCGTCCAGACAGACCGGGGCGAAGAGCGAGCACAGGAACTTCTTGGTGTCCGGGTGGCACTGCTTCATGACCAGCGGGATCCAGGCGCCCGCCTGCTCCAGCACCTCCTTCATGGTCTCGTGGCCCAGCAGGTTGGGCAGCCGCATGTTCTGGTACTCGATGCCGTGGCACAGCTGCAGGTTGGCCGGGATGGGCTTGCAGTTGCTGCGCTTGTAGGAGAAGTCGGGCTGGCCGAAGAGGAAGAGCCCGCGCGCCGAGCCCAGGAGGACCAGCAGCAGCAGCGAGCCGGGGCTCTGCGGCATGGTGGACGCGCGACCCCGGGGGGCGGGGGGAGCCGAGCCGGGGAAGCGCGAGGCGGCCGGAGCCCGAGCTTTTCCCGGGCCCGCTCGGGGCGGCCGGTTGGCTCCGGAGCGCGTGGGGCTGGGCGCGGGGAGGACGGCACAGGCGAGGCGCTGCAGGCCTGCGCGCAGCGCCGAGGGGCTCCGACCAGGGGGAGCAGAGCGAGCCGCGGCTGGGGCCCGGCCGGAGTGCTCCCGGCCTTTTTTATGCAAATCCGGGGGTGTGGGGGGAGCGAGGGAGGAGCCAGGGGAGAAATCCGAGGAGGGCTGGTCGCTGCCTTCTCGCTGGGCTCCGCGGTGTAGGAAGCCCCTCCAGCGCTCTCCGGGAGGAATTCTGCCCGCGCCCTCCCCAGCTCTGCGCGCGCCCTGCCATCGCCATAAACAAACAATCGGACCAGCCGTGCCGCTGCGCCCCACCGGGAGCCCGCGAGCCGGGCGCCGGCCGCGCGAGTTGGGGATGCGCAGGGCACCGGGCGAGCGGCCTCGCTGCCCACTCCTGGCGGGAACGGGCTCTGCCACCCCGCGTGGCCCTGGCAGGGGTCGGTTGCGCCGGAGCCCAGAGTTTCTGCTCGGGTCGTGAGGAGCCAGGGGTCCCCCGGGCTCTTTGTGCCCTGGGGTCGAGCCCAGGGCCTCCTGAGCCAACTTTGTTCCCCTCGCGTTTCCAGGCGAAGTTCAGCATCCTGGCGAGGGCGGTGGCCCCCGTGCCCTTAGGCAAGATCAGGATTGTAAATAGAACCTGAGCAAAACTTTAGAACGGAAAGCGCAGTGACAGCACGGCGCTGGGTGGTGGTTTTGTTGGAGTGTGGAGAGTGTTTTGCTGCGGTGGGAACACGCCTGTATCTTCCCAGGATGACACAGGGTGGCCCGTCATTTTCCACTTTTGGAGTCGAGACTTTGTCCCCGTAGCGAGTGGGAGGACTTAGTACTCGAAGGCATCACCGGCCCATATAGCCAGGGGCCCCCAGGATACACACGGGGGTCAGAGAGCCCAGCGTAAGGGACTGAGGGACAGCTCGGACGGGGACAGGCGGAGCTCGCAGCGCAGAGCCCCCCTAGTCGTGGCCTTGGTAGAATGTGTTCTTCGTCCTGTCCGTGCCAGGAGGTTTGATTCTGGGCGCCGAGAAAGCAGAGATGAACACGTAGGCCGGCCTCCCCGCTCCCTGGGGCGGAGGACCTGGTGCCTTTGAGGGCCGCCAACAGTAAGTGCACAGCTGCAAACCGTGACTAGGACGGCAGGCAGGGGGAAGCGAGTTTGGGGCGGCTCCTTTCCCCTAATCGCCCCTAGTTGCCCTGGGGGCAGGCGGCCTCCGCCCCCTCAGCCTCCCCCTGGAGGACCGCGTGATCCAGAGAGAATGCCAGGCTCTTTCATATGTAAGGTGGGCGCATTGTTATTCCTTCCCGGCCACTCAGAGCCGTCCGCACACCCTGAGGCCTATTTCCCTCCTTCCGGGAGATGCTTGGGCTTTGGTGGGGGCCCCCAGGCCCAGTGGCCCGGCCCAAGCCTTGTTCGCGTGGTTCAGAGGAAGGGGTTCGAGAGGGAGCGGCCGAAGCCGCGTGGCGCCAGCTCGTAGGCATCCCCGGGCCGCGGACGCGCTGGGCAGCTGGCCGTGCGCAGGGCGCGCACCTTCCCCACCGCGGGAAGCGCCAGTCTTTGCCTCCTGGGGCGCCCCTGCTGCGCCTGGGCAGTGGCCAGAGCTGCGTTTCCATCGCTCGGTCTTGGGCCTTTCCGCCTCCACCTAAAGCACCCAGAGGCTTAAAATCCCCCCTCTCCTGAGACGCAGACGACTTTGCAGGCAAAGCCCAAAGGCGAGGCCGGCGCACAGTACCCCAAGGGGTGCCTGAGCGCTGAGACAAGGGACACAGGGCCGGGGTGGAACGAGGCCGCGCTGCCCGGGGGCGTCTCGGCCCCGCCGATCTCTCGGCTGCCGAAGCAGGTCCGGCGGCTGGAGCGCAGCCACCTCAGGCCCCGGCATTGTTTCCGGAGCCCGTGAGGCCTCGCTCGCCGCCAGGGGGCGCCGGAAGTCGTGCTGGACTCCGGAGTATCCCTCGCGCCCGCCGGTGCTCTGGGCCTCTGCGCCCGCGGTCCCCTGTCGCCTCCTGTCGCCGCCCCTCCCTGCACGGCCACTCGGCTTCGACCCTACCCTGCGCCCCTGCGCCCTCCTTCCCCTCCTGGGGTCGCAGCCCCCTTCCTTTCCCTTCTTTTCATCCGAGACCCGCCAAACGCATGCCCAAGGGACCGCAGGACCCCGGGACCTCCCTCCCCCGTTACCGGGCACAGGGCAATAAACAGCCTCCCGCGCCGACGACTCTGTGTGGGCAGCACAGCCCCGGGCGCGCAGTGGCCGCCCTGGCGCAGTACAGGCGTTAGCTAAGCCACCCGAGCGAAGTCCCAGAGAGGGAGCTGCGGCTCGTGGCGCAGCCCGTGGTTAACCCGGCTCTTGTCTGCTCCCTGTCAGCTCTCTGGTCTTCGGGTGCCTCTGATCGTCCAAAGCAATTCATCCTGTCCGCCACAGGCCTTAGTGTTGGAGGGGCTGTGCATACCTCGCTCCCTCCCTATTTCTTCCCTCCCGGTTTTAGGAACGGAGAGGGTTCACGCGCGCCCACCGGCCCATCCTCTCCCCTGCTGTCCAAAGTAGCAGATCCCACATCTTGCTAAACGGGGGCTGTCCACTGTCCACGGCTGGCTCTCTGGTGATGGGATCGACCCCCTGCCCGCCTCCCCCACGCACACAGTGAGGACCTTCCCCTCCCCCGCAAATGCTGCGGGCCTGGAGAAGGGCCTGGGCGTCTTTGGCCCGGCTTCAGTGCTTGAATGTCTCCAGTCCTCAGCGCACCGAACAGCCCTTGAGCGTCGAAGAGAGCGCCCCCAACCTCTCCTGGGCAGCAGGAGAGCTTGGTTAAACCCGAGCTGGCAGCGAGAGAGTTCCGGGGCAGCCAGGACTCGCTCTGGCGCTCAGAGACGCTGTCCTGTTCAGGGGTCTCCAAGCTCTGCCGCCTCTGAGGCCCCGCGTCCGTTCTGGATCTGCGGAGAGGGGGAGCGAGCTTCCCTCCCTTACCCGCTCGCGCGAGGACGCTGATTCCGGAGGCGTTTGGGAAGCAGGAAGCGGGGAGCAGTCCTGTGTTTTCTTGGTTCCCACATCCAGCACCGGCTCCAGAAGGGCCGGGCCACCTCGACCTGGAAACTAGCTGCTTAGCCCCCAAATGGCCACACGACTGCTCTGTCCTTCCCGGAGGAGGGCAAGTTCAGGGTTTCCATGCTCCTTATTAAAAGGCGCATCCTCCTGGACCCACGAAGGCTTTGCACCAACTTTCCAGCCAAAATTAAGACAATCACTTAGTGGTCTGGAACAGCACCGAGTAGGGATCCCCGGGCGGGCGCTAAGAAGATGTACCACAGCCTACCCAAGGCCTGCGTCTGGGGAAATCTTCCCTGCTACCTGGCAGCGGGGTGTGGTTATTATTATCCGGTTCCTCTCAAGTCACAAGAAAATCCAGGCACGGAGGGATTAAGTAACTTGAACCAGGCCACACAGCAAGTGGCTCGGTGGCTGGCGGTTTGCCTATCTTGGTGAAATCACAACCTGGCCAGTTTGGGGGAACCATCTTGATCCGTTGGGGGGTCTCCAATTGCGTTGTCACTTGGCTTTCATCAGTGCGTAGGCTAGGCAGTGATATCTCCCCGCCCAGCATCGGACCTTTCCTGGCCCGTGGGGCCCCGCCGGGAGCGTCTGGTTTCTGGGATCCCCCGCAGCCATCTGGGGGCGCCGTTTCCCAAACCAGCAATTGTCCCTCGGGTGTTCTGAGGCGGGAAAGCCTTTATGTTGGTAAGCGCTGCGCAAAGGATGGCTTTTGGGGGGAATGGGGGTAGCTCATTTGCTCGCCTTTGACCTTCCTCCACTGCACCCCTCAGCCGAGACGCCAGTCGCCACTGTGTGGGCGGGTCCCCCGCGGGGACGCGGGCGCACAGGTGCGGAGCCCACAGGTGCCTGCGCCCTGCCCCCACGGATCTGCCTGCGCCCTTCCGCCCCTCCAGCCCCAAGGGTTCAGACGCGGGTTTTGCAGATTGTTAAGGAGCTGGGCTGAGGGCGAACGGGGTGCCGGGTCCCAGCCCAGCTCTTGCAAGGGAGCAGGATCCGAGCTGGGAAAAACCGCAGGGGTGGGGGCGTCCCTGCTTGCGCCCGTCACCTCGGCTCAGCACGCCCTTTTCCTGTAGAGGGACCGCAGACATGACTGTGGTCAGCCGGTGGGGTGGGGAGCGAAGGTTCTCTGACGTCCTAGCCGGAGCCATTCTCAGGCTTTGCCTGCAGACCACTGACGCACGCAGGAACTCGCCCTGCCAGAGCTGTAACTGGCTCTGTTTTAACCCCCCGGGTTGCTGGGTTCCAACAGGTGTGAACCCCCAAATTCCCGGCCACCTTTGTCCCAAGTACAGCAAACTTGCTCGTTGAGAACGACCTGAAGTCAACAAATGGATACTTTGGGAGATCTGTTTAAAAAAGGCTAAAAAACAATCAACCCCAACAGGATATAAACAATTAGACCTAGGACCATAATCGACTGCGGCTGCAGAACCTTTCCTTGCTCCGCCGGCCACCCGCGTTTAGTCTCCACCGGACTGGAAGTGGCTATTCCACTGGACGCTTCTCCCTGGAAAAGACAGAGGCCCGTGTGGAGGCTGGCTGTGGCTGGGACCTTGGGGGGGGGGGGACCCGCTTCCACTTCTGCTGTTGTTCCCTCAGTGGGAAGATGGCTCTAGACATTCCAGGAGCAAGGATCTGGGGCCAGGGCCCCGCATGTCCTATTGTCATTGCTGGGCTGCTTCTACTTCAAACAGAACAAACCTAAACCAAGCCACCTTCAACAACAGAAAACGCAAAGGAGCAGCTCAGCACTGTCCACCTGTGGAAGGAAACCCCTTTCTGTGTGACACACACAGCCTTTCCTTTTCAGCCTATGTTCTCGAATACGCCGGACTCACTGTAATTCCTTAGTGTCTGGGTTCACAAATGTGAGATTTGTGTTCACTGTGTGCGCTTAGCCCATTTTGTGCCCATCATTACAGAAAGATTCACTGACGTTTCCTTTTCTTTCCACTTCCCCCTTCCCCAGCTTTCCCTGTCTTTGCCTGGAGTCCCAGGAGTTCGTTGCTCTCTGATGTGTTGCAACTGCTGATGAAACTCTTGAAATGAAGCATCTCCTAATTGCTCATGTGAGGAAATCGTGCGTGGAAGCAGCCAAAGCCTGCGCCATTCACAGTGGGCTAAACTCCAGCCACAGGCGGCTGGGAAGAAAGACCTGCTCCATTGTCTGCGTGAACAGCAGGGGTCACTGGCTCAGCTGAGCCGCACCCTGGTGGGGATTTATTGTCAGCAGGTAAGAGCACGCAGTCAATACAGCAAAGCCTGTTGGCTCCAGAGCAACAGATGGATGCTAAGTTCCTGCACATAGGTCCAGTCTTTCCAAAGACACAGCCCAGCACAAAAGAAAAAGCCTCTGTCAGTCTTACCAAACCCACTTTCAGGGACTCTGGTTCATACTCTGTTTGGGTCTTTATAGTGGTGGATTTTTATGCAGCCCAAATTAAGACAGTTGTGACATTCCTTCAAAAGTTCATCCTTTTATGACATGCTCAGCTTTGGTAGGGCTCGGATTTAGCTCAGTTGGTAGAGCGCTGCGCTGCAGTCTCTGAGACCTGGAGTTCAATTCCCAGCACTGCAAAAATGGGAGAAGGGCCTGGCAATCCACTCCCAAGGCAATCATGAAGCACTCAGCCATTGAAAACCCTATGAGTCAGATACCTACTTGATGGCACCCAACAACAACACAACAGCTTTGGTAAATTACTGGGCTCACAGTGGCAATGAAGTCTAACTTCGAAAAGCTAGTTTTGTTTTGTTTTTGTTTTTGGTTGATCTAGGCTAAGAGTATAAATGTAATTTAAAACTGTAGTACCCAGTACATGCAGACTTAGCACCCTGGCTGAGTTCTTGGCACTATTCACAGAGTGTCATTAATAAGCTGAATGTTTCTTAATACTTTGTTAATCCCCAGCGGTATGATGGGGAGTGAAATATTGCATAGAAACAGCATTTCCAAATGCTGCGTTGGGTTCCTGGTAGTTGGCCAATGTGTGAAGGGCGTTGTGAGCATCTTGGCCATGCTGCATGCAAATGTCTGCTATTTTCTCTTAGTTTCTTTGAAATCTTAATTAAGTGAAGAAACTCATGATTCTGGAAGAAAACAAGGATGGAAAGAGCACTTTTGTGAGTTCAACCAACTTCTTGTTATCTGTAGTGGCTCAGAAAGCCTTCTCTAAGTTCATTTTTCTGGGTTGAAGCCTTAAGATAAACAAGATCATCTGCAGTTTTTCTGTGATCAGTTCTTCTCTGGGACAAATACTGAACACACGCATGTAACTCCTTTCTGCTGGATGGTGGTAAGTTGAAACATTTGATTTCTGCTGGTTCTTCCATTCAGAGGACTTGATGTAGTGGGCACAGAGAGAGGGGAAAGAGAAGGAGATAAGGGTCATTGTTGCTTGTAACCAGCCTCAAAATCAGAGTTTTTTTCATTTTGAAAGTTTTTGGGAAATGGTGTGTTGTTCCCTAGGATGGCCCCGTGGTGTCTGAAGGACTTTATAGGTAGCCACTGGCATGATGTCCATGGATGTCACCAGGGAGCCATGGGCAGGACAAATACTCTGCCCTGTTTTTCTCTGTAACTGTAGATGACGTAGTTAGCAGCCTAATGCCTTAAAGAGGAAATTCCTCGATTTCTGTAGGGATTTAAATTTTTATTTATTTATTTTTTCAGAGTACTTGGGGGTTGAACCCAGGGCCTTGTGTATACTTTTGAAATGCTCTACCATGGAGCTGGACCCCAGCCCTCCTCCACTGAATTGTTATTATTATTATTTAATGGTACTGGGGGTTGAACCCAGGGCCCCTCACTTGCATGCTTTGCAAGTGCTGGACCACTGAGCTTCGTCCCCAGCCCAGTTTTTTACTTTTTGAGACAGGGTCTCGCTAAGTTATACAGACTACATCTGGTCTCGAACTTGCGGTACTCCTGCCTCTGCCTCCCAAACCGCTGGGATTATAGGCGTGTGCCGCTGTGCCCGGCCATTGAAACTTTTTATCTTTGAGACAGAGTCTTGCTGAGTTACACAGCCTGCCACCGCCTAGAACTTACCATCCTCTTGCCTCTGCCTCCTGAGTCACTGGGATTATAGGAGTGAGTCACCATGCCCAGCTGTTCTTTAGGGCTTAATTCCATTTGTCCAATCAAAAGACTGCCAGACTTCTACCATATTCTATGGGGGTAATAAAAAAAAAAAAAGGTTCACATCTCGCTTTTGGCTCAGTACTTGTGGGCTAAAGTAAAACTTCTGCTCTTTTACATCCAGCTTAGAGGTGTGAGTGGCGCACACTTCTGAGGATAAAGAACTTTTTTAAGTTGCACACGCAGAAACCGTGAAAATCCTCATAGAGTGAAATATGTATTGCTCAGTGAAGGAATAGCAAAGCCAAGGCTAACAGTTCCTTTGATGGTCCTGCCTGAGAACCGTAGGTGCTGTTTGGATGGTGACAGAGTAAACTTTACGAGAAAGCAGACAATCAGAAATCCTCCTCAAATGATCTCAAGAGACCCGTTCTTTGCCTTCGCATAAGACGAGCTTAAATTATCAAAGGGATATAGTTCTGTGTCCAGGTTATAACTTTACTTTCAGAGAAGAATATTCATATCTTAAAAACCCTAAATTATTTTGAATGACCTCAACACAAAGGAAGGATAAGCGTCTGAGACGGGAGACATGCGAGTTACCTTGATCGGATCACTACACGTTGTATACACATACTGAAATGTCATACTGTACTTACTCTATAAATATAGATGATGACTGTGTCACTCAAAAGCAAGAATATATTTGAAAACCCCTAAATTATAATAAATACATGAGCTGGGCCTGGTGGCACACGCTGCAATCCCAGTGGTTCAAGAGGTAGAGGCAGGAGGATCGCAAGTTTGAGGCCAGAGGCAGCCCGTGTAACTCAGTGATACTTTATCTCAAGATAAAAAAGTTTGAAGGAGGGCGGAGGAGGCACAGTTCGGTGGTAGAGTGCCTGCCAAGAATGCATGAAGCCCTGAGTCCAGCCCCTGAGGACTGCCAAAAAAAAAAAGGGGGGGGGAGAGTTCTTATGTTGCACTAGATAAATGATGTGCTCTGAATAATTTTGCATTTTACTAATCAATAGCCAATAGCTCAAAAAAGAACAAAGAGGAATAAATGCAAAATCAGTATGAAACTTTCCACTCATAATTTGCCTCACCACCCCAAAATGTTTCCTTTTAGCCAGGCACCATGTTTCTCAGTTGTAATCCCAGCTACATGGAGGCTGAGGCAAAGAGGGTCACAGGTTTGAGGCCACGGACAGTCTATATAACGTATTAAGACCTAAAAAAAAAAAAAAAAGAAAGAAAAGAAAGAAAAAAAGAAAGAAAGAAAGAACAGGGCCAGGAGTGTGGCTTCACGGTGGAATGCTCCCCTGGTATGAGAGGGCCTGGGTTCCACCTCAGGTACTGCAACAAAATAACAAAAGGAAAGCCTCTTTGTTTCATTTCTAAAAGTAATTTACATTCTGTGTAAAAAATACAGACAACACAAAGTTAGAAAGAGGATAGTGGAAATCCATTTCATTTCACTACCTGGATCTACAAAAAATGCCAAAAAGATTTGCATTCGTTTAAGAGAGAGTGAAGATAAACAACGCTTTCTAAAACAAGTGAGTGATACACCCTGCTTGTGCTATGGCCATATGTCAAAAGGGAGATCTGTGCCGTGGTGAACGACCTTTGACGGTCTACTAAAAAAGTGTTCAGGTTCCCGAGTGTGGCCCTGAACCCGTGGCTTCCCTCAGGTTTCTCACGACTTTCCTGGTGGTGCCACTGTTGCCGTGGCTAAGGTATACATGTGGTGAGCGGGATGGCTCTGGGTAAGCGCCCCCCGTCCAGCTTGCTCCTGGTATCGGTTTGATCATAATATATTGTGGCATTTCGGTGGGCGAGCCAGAACTCCGAAAGTGTATCTCTTGTTTTTCTCAACATGACATTCCCCATATCTAAAAGAAGAATTTTTGATTTGCAAAGAAAAAAAAAAAAAAAACCAAGAGAGCTTTTCTCTTAACCTCAAAAATGGTGTGGTTAGAATTTGAGAAGGGTTAGTCCTTATTTTTCCGAATCATTTTTCCCATTCATCTATTTCAAGTATCCTTTGTGCAAGAATGTACTTTGGGAACCAGAACTTTCTGGTTCCTGGAGAATGTACTTGGAAAACCCAACTTTGCCTACATGAGGGTGATTGACAGGGAAGGATCTCATAAGGATGGTCGTGTTGGCACGAAACAGGTGGAAACAGTTTTATATGCTGGGCTTCTCTACATTCTACTTCCAGAATTCGTTTAGCTGAAATAAATTCTTGATTTACAAGACATAATGGGCCATCATTTATGTTCAAGAATGGCCCTAGTGAACATTGATCATTAAGGTGTAGTCTATCTCTTGCTTTTATAGAAGTGAAGAAACTGACTTATCATAAACCAGTATGCTTATTTATGCAAATTATATTTCCCACTTCTCCTCATGACCACACATGGGTGTTCAGTTCCAAGATGGTAAGGTTAACAGGATGTTTGGCCATTGACAAAACAAATTGACTACTCCACTCAGGAGTTGAACATAGGGCTCTGGGCTTCAGTATGATGCAAATCATATTAGTCATATTAGTCAGGATGGGCACGGTGATACTGCTGTAACAATCACCACCCAACAATAGATGTTCATCTCTCATTACAGTGTGCTGTGCATTAGTGGGGCTGTCTAAGGAAGCTGTTCTCCCAGCTGAGCATTTCTAGCTGCTCTATGTTGTTATTGTTGTTGTTGTTGTTGTTGTTAGGTGCCGTTGAGTCATGTCCGACTCATAGCGACCCTCATAGGGTTTTCAATGCCTGACTTTTTTGGGATTGCCTCGGGAGTGGATTGCCACATCCTTCTCCCATTTTTGGGGTGCCGGGAATTGAACTTGGGACCTCAGAGATTGCAGCGCAGCACTCTACCAACTGAGCTAAATCCCAGCCCCCTTTATGTGATGCTACTCCCATAACAAGATGTGCTCTCAGAACGGCTGAACAGGCAGAGAGAAGCTGCTGAGCCCATCACCGGAGGTTAAATACTTCCATTTGGAACTGGCCCACGCCACTTTAACTCACTTTGTATGGGACAAATCAGTAAGAAAACCACCCCTGACTTCAGAGGGGTGGAATACCACGTCCTGCCTTGTGGTTAGAAGTGGAAAGAAACTAGATACCAGGAAACAGGACAGTGCTTGCCACGTGTATGTGAACATGTCATATCCGTTGCTTTGAAAGGCTCTTTTTGATCAATAACTATCAACTAATGAGTAAGCACTGTTAAGGTGTGTAGATCCGTCTTCTGTAACATTGGAGCTAGTGGACAAAGCTTTTGACACTAGAAAGAATTACACGACCCCTTTTCTATGATTACGCTTTGATTTGTATCACAGAAGCATCTACAGGTCTTGATCTGATTCTACTGCATTTATAACTGGCAATGTCGACCAACACGGAGAAATAAAAGTAGGTTACTGTTAAAAGGGCTAGAGAAATATAGAACTGCTCCCTAGAACTGAGAGGCCAAATGGGGGAATATGAAAGTTTCCCTACATTCCTAATTGGCAATTCCTAATTGGCAATTTTAATTTAATATAAGAGTTTCCACAGGAACATAGAACCCGAGAACATTACTAAAAGGACACAGCAAAAGCCAGGCGCAGTGGCGCACGCCTGTAATCCCAGCGGCTCAGGAGGTGGAGGCAGGAGGATCGCAAGTTTGAGACCAGAGGCAGTCTGCATGAGTTATCGAGACCCTGTCTCAAAAAAGTAAAAAAATTGGGCTGGGGGTGCAGCTCAGTGGTCCAGCGCTTGCAGAGCATGCAGGTGTGAGGCCCTGGGTTCAAACCCCAGTACTAGGGGGTGGGGGGGAAGGACACAGCAAAGAAAATGTGCTTTTAAAATACATTTACACTACATAGCTAAGAAACAGAGTGCTTACAAAGATGTAATGTGGGAGGTGTTTTAAGACTAACTAGTCTTAAACTAGTTAGTCTTTAAACTAGTTTAAAACACTAAACGGTGTTTTAAGAGAGTAAAGTACTTCCTGAATTTATTTTTTCATGAAATAAAGTCCTTGAGCAAAGTATAATACGTTAGGACTGTAGCTAGGAATACATATTTATGATATTTTTGTAAAACATGGGTTCCTGGTCCTCAGGGATTAGATAGATTTTTTTTTTTCCATTTGGAGGTGATTCAGCTATGAAAACCTGTTCATTGAAACTTAAGTTGCCAGGAAATTCGGTAAAGACTGTAGGTCAAAGGAAGGCAGGTAAAGGAACCATTGGCTCTGTTTTGATGCTTTTTTTTTTTTTTTTTTTTTTTTGCATGGAACAAGGAACAGCATGGAGAGGAAAGCTGAGCCTCTACGCTCCCCAGGGAAGGAGAGGCAGGGGCTCCCGAGGAGACAGGGAAGCGAGGCGTGCAGATACTCCCCGAGATTGTCTTCTTCAGATGGTTGCAGTCAAAGAAAGCGAATCTCATGGGTTAATTCAAGATATATATTTGGTGCTCATGGCGGGGCAACAGCTCCGAGGCTGATGTCTGGGACAGGCTGACACGAAGAATTCAGACAGGGTCCACCTCTCGGTTCACTCCTGTTGATCTGTGAGACCTGGGAACACCGAAACTCTCAGTGCCTTGGTCTCTTCATCCATAAAGCGGGGCGACCGCCGCACTGCGTCAGTTAGCTTCCCGTTACTGTAGAAGATACCGCGGGTGAGTCAGCTTCAGAAGGGAGCAGGTTTACTTCGCCTCACAGTTGTGGAGATTTCAGCCCATGCCTGGCCCAGCTGCTTTGAGCCCAATCTCTTCGCAGAAGCTAAGGACATCACGAAGGGACTCTGGTGGAGGAAGCCTGTTCCCCTCTTGGCCAGGGGCGAAAGAGAAGGAAAGAGGAAGGGGGCAGGTCCCACTATGTCCTAGGGCACGTAATCAGTGACCTAACTTACTCCCCCTAGCCCCCAACTCCTAAAGGATCCACCGCCTCCCCCTGAAAACAAACAAACAAACAAACAAACAAAAAAAAAACAAGGTTGAAGGTGCAGCTCAGTGGTGGAGCACTTTCCTAGCATGGAGGAGGCCCTGGGTTCAAATGGGCTGGGAAGCCAGCCTGGGACACGTGGGCCTCTGGGGGACATTGATCTGAACCTTAGCTAACACCTTGTTGTTGTTAGGTGCTGTCAAGTTGGTGTCTGACTCATAGTGACCCTATGTACCACAGGTGAAACACTATTGTCAATGCTTCTCTGCTGTTCATAGGGTTTTCAATGGCGGATTGATTTTTGGGAGTGGGTGGCCGGGTCCTTCTCCCAAGCCTACAGCACCTGGTGTTCCCAGGCGGTCTCCCATCCAAGGACTAACCAGGCCTGACTGTGCTTAGCTTCCAAGATCTAATGGGATCACTCGCCACAGGGCTATGGCTGCAGGCAGCTAGCACCTAGGGAGAGTTAACAGAACAAAGCACTTGGAGATATACAAGCTGGGCGCAGTGGTGCACACCTGTAATCCTGGCACATGGGGAGGTGGAGGCAGGAGGATCATGAGTTCGAGGCCAGAGGCAGCTTGGGTTACTTAGTGAGACCCTGTCTCAACAAAACAAAACAAAACAAAAACAAACAAAGAAAACTAAGGTTGAAGGTGCAGCTCAGCGGTGCAGCACTTGCCTAGCATGGAGTCGTCCCTGGGTTCAAAGCCCCCCAGTACTAAATGTATATAAACAGTAAGTGCTGTATGTATGCACTGTTTATTGCTCTCATTCTCCAGGTAGTCGCAGCAGCCAGCTCCACCCACAGCAGCTTTCCTCTGGAACTTCCGCGTAGCTGTAATGAGGTGTTAGGCGACCCCTCTCCCCCCATCACCAGCAGGGCTGGAGTCTCCCTCAGCTGTTAAGGACCCGGCCAGGATTGAAGTCTACACCATCATCTAGGGAAGGGGACAACAAATCTGATTTGTACTTTGTCGCACATTCAAAAGAAAGTCAGGCTCACGGAATTAGAAAGAGATCTAATTATTCTAAAAATGCTGTGAGTGACTGTGGTTGGAATTTGAACTGCAAGTCAGAATCGCATTACAAAATAGATGACCGGGAGTTGAAATATTAACTGAGGGAAACAGTTTTGGCACTTCAAGAAGAACCCTTGTAATTAATCTTCCCTGGTAATCTTTTCGCGGTAACCATTACTAATTAGAAACATGTCTTGTCAGTCCGTCCAGATCCTAAGCCTGGCGATGGTAGGAATCTCTGTGTTTGCCCCACTACAGATCCGAGACTGACTGGTATGCTTTGCATACGGCAAGTGTATCATCAGTGTAGTTTGTTGCTATTCTGCACTGAGGACTGAACATAAAACAGTACGTGGGACGCAAACATGGAACAAAGTTTTTCCTGGAACGGGGCCATTCTCTTCCAGCCACCATCCAAGTGGAAAGAGTGAACTGGGTCCCGGCAGCATGAGCCACACCATCTGGAGCCTGGCCCTCCACCCCGGGCCTTGCCCTTCTCCTTTAGAGGCGGTAGACAAATAGCTCGTAGAGAAACGATTCCCACAGCAGAGGGGTGCAACCCCGTGAAGTCCGCCAGGGCAAGGAGAGTGTTTTGCAGATGAGTTCCTTGTATCTTTCTCAGCATAAAGATGTTGACATCTCTTTGGGTGCAGAGGACAGGCTTTTAGAGCCCTCATTCCCACCTCACCCACTGTGCTGACCCACATGGTCCTTGGAATCGGCTACCTACTCTCTTTGGAGACATAACATGCTTGAGGGTGTTATTTTATTTATTTTTTGTGGTACTGGGGGACTGAACCCAGGGCCTGCTGCATACAAGTGCTCCACTGCCAAGCTGCACCACCGACCCCCTTTATATTTTTTATTTTGAGAAAGGGTCTCAAAAAGGTGGGCTTTACTAATCTCCTTGGCACTTCTCAATCCAATCAGATTAACAACCATCAGGACAACTCAATAGCACTTCTGCCAAAGGAGAACTTGGGACAGAGAAGCAGATACAACATTAGCAGGTGATAAGTTTGCTCAGCAACATTGTTTTCTCCCTTTATTGGTAAATGTTGGTGGGGGACAGAGTGATACAGCCTTGGCTTTTTCCATTATGCAACTCTTACATCACTTTTGGTTATACTTTTATCAACTTGCAGGGTTTATGGAACCTATTAACTAATATGTAGTGAAATTAATATGTATATTTGGGTTGTGTTCCCCCATTTTTGCCATGTACTCATGAAGTTGCATCATTTATGTTGAGGTTATTCTCTCTCCCATCCCACCTTCCACAATCTTTGCCTCCCTTTGCCAGTTCCTCCCTCCTTTCTACTCTTTATATTGTCCCTTCTTCACTAACTTTAATTGTGCCTCTTTATATATCAACTCATGTATAGGATTTTTTCTTCCTTTAAGATTCAGCTCCCATGTATGAGTGAGAACATACGGTATTTCTCTTTTTGAGCTTGTGTTTGTTTGCTTAAGATGACTTTCTCCAGTGCCATCCATTTGGCTGCAAATGACATTATTGCATTTTTTTTATTGCCAAGTGGTATTCCATTGTGTATATGTACCATATATATATTTTTATCCATTCTCCTGTTGATGGACACCTTGGTTGTTTCCATATCCTTGCTATTGTGAAGAGTTCTCACCAACAGTTTTATAAGTGATTTGGTGGAGTGGGAAATAGAATTTATTGACGAAAAATGTGGCATTAGCATTAGCTATTATTCTTGCTATTCTTTTTTTCTCAACAGAATTGTTCGTTGTTGTTAGATGCCTTCAAGTTGGAATCTGACTCACAGCAACCACATGTACAACAGACAAAACACTACGGTGCCTCTCTGCTAGTCACAGAGTTTTCAGTGGCGGATTGTATTTTGGGAGTGGGTTGCCAGGTTCTTCTCCCAGGCCTACAGCACCTGGTGTTCCCCAGTGGTCTCCCATCCAAATACTAACCAGACCTGACACAAAACCTGGAAACAAACAAATATGTTTGGGCATTTATTACAGTGTCTTGATTTATTTAATGTTATGTACATTTCCCTGTGGATTATTTTAACTAAAAATTGGACATATCTTCTAATAGTAATAGCAAGTCCTTCTATAATGCTCACAAGTTGAAGGCCTGTTCTAAACCGTTTGCATTTCTTATCTCTCATGCTTCATGTGCACTATTATCTCCATTTTATGAATTAAGAAGGAAACCATAGAGATGTTAAAGGACTCACCTAAGGTCACAGCTGCCAAGTGCAGTCTGGGTTGGATTCTGTGCTCTCAGAGCCTTTGCATTATGGGACAGATTTGATTGTCACATGCAATGTGCAAAGTAAAGCCCACTGGGGTTTCAGAGCTATGTATTCTTTTTATAAAATAATTCTTTCACAAGTATTAAGTAACACTTAAACTCTTCCCTGGGCCTGGGATTTAGCTCAGCTTGTAGAGCACCACTCTGCAGTCTCTGAGGTTGTGAGTTTGATTCCCAGCACCACAAAAATGGGAGAAGGACCTGGCAATCCACTCCCAAGGCAATCCCGAAACAATCAGCCATTGAAAACCCTATAAGGGTCCCTTTGAGTTGGACACAACTCGATAGCACCTATCAGCAACAACAAACTCTTCCCTCTCTCCTTTCCTTTCTTGCTTTCTTTTCTCCTCTTTTCTATTTTTTTTTAAACAGATTTTCATGTATCAAAAGTGGCATCACCTAAAGCTTTAAAAACATCTGAATGGTGGCCCCTGGAGGGTAGGAACCCTTCCTCCTCCAGGGCGGGCTGCCAGAGGGCACCCTGGAGTCTGTTGCAGAGTGAGGTCTAAGTGCGTGGGTGAGCCACAGCGAGAGGAGCTGAAACGCACCCCTTTATGCCTGGTGATCTTCTCTGCAAAGCCAGAGCAGGACTGGATCAACAGTTGGACAGAAGCGAGAGCACAGCCGCATGACCGGGCCCAGACACATCTGTACTTTCGCTGCTCTAAACTGAGACGAGCCATCCACATTCCATGTGGCTACGCACGTGGTCATCGGGGAGATCTGAAGCCGGACTGGCTTTTGGGATTTCATACTTACCAGTAATGCAACTGTGGGCTAGGATTTTGCTCAGTTGGTAGAGCACCACTCTGCAGTCTCTGAGGTCCTGGGTTTGATTCCCAGCACCACAAAAATGGGAGAAGGGCCTGGCAATCCATTCCTGATGCAATTCCAAAACAGTCAGCCATTGAAAACCCTATGAGGGTCGCTATGAGTCGGAGACGACTCAACGGCACATAACAACAACAACAATAACAAGTAATGCAAGAGGTATTCCTGTTGGAAACGGCAGCCAATTGTAATATGATGATTCCTCACTTCCAACCAGCCAGGGGCAGATCATTGCAGATATTTTGTCAAGCTGACAGGTCCCATCTACATGGTTCGGTGAGCTGCCGTCTTTATTCAGTGTAGACGAGTGTTACCACTCTAGATTCCTCACATTCGGTGAGGTACGCTCTTTTACTATTGTTGTTTCTTTGCCCCTTTCCTCTGATGATCTCTCTAGACTTTTGCGTGCAGTGGGGCGCTAGTGAGCAGCAGCAGCATTGCCGTGATTGGACGGGGAGGCTCCCCTCGGCTTCACCCACACTGACTGTGCAGCTGGTGGAGGCTGCATCTGGCTTCCTTGTTTCTCGTTACACACACGGAGTCTTTCTACTGTCACAGATGTCCTGACTGGATGGCCACTTTCATTTTCTTTATTTGTATCTGCTTCTGATCTGCTGTTCCTTCCTACTTTTTTATATTGCTTTGTGGTTGTTAGGTGCTGTCAAGTCAGTATCCGACTCACAGCGACCCTATGTACAACAGGTGTTGTTGTTAGTGCTTCTCTGCTGTTCACAGGGTTTTCAATGGCGGATTGAATTTTGGGAGTGGGTTGCTGGGTCGGTCTCCCAAGCTTACAGCACCTGGTATTCCCGGATGGTCTCCCATCCAAGTACTAACCAGGCCCGACCCTGCTTAGCTTCTGAGATCAGATGGGATTGGATGCCACTAGGGCTACGGCTATTACATTGCTAGTCATTTTGAAATGCCAATTGCTAAAATTACTTCTGCCTCCAAAACATAAAAATGTCAATGCATAGATTATTTTCCTATTTACTATCAATTTTTTAAATTTGGACTTTGGTGAGTGAATATGGAGGATAAAGCATTGTTTTTATTGGGTAGAGCATAACGGTGATGACTCCCCTTGATCTTTGAATGTCACACAGTCAAGGACAAAGAAATAGTCTTAACAGACTGAGACTAAGGCAGAATTTCAAACACTGTGCTTTTACACTAAGTAATGTTGATGACCGGGAGGAAGGTGGGCGTAAATAACTCCACCTGTTGTGTAGGCAGTGGTTATAGGGCAGTTCCTGAATTCTCTCTCAGGGGGCTGTGGGTCAGGGATCAGACTGATTACTTCCTGGAACCACAAGGGACATCTGTGAATCAGCTACCCAATCCCTAAGCAAAAAGTCCACAGGAAAATAGGTTATTTGTTGATAGATCCTTACACAAATTGGCAGATGGAACTTGTTCTGATATAGAGAAAGCCTGATTTGTAGGGTGTTAAAAACTATGTTAATTTCCATAAACCCTTCCTGATATTAAATTATGAGACAAGCTTCACATTGAGTGTGATTTAAATAGAATAGAATTTAAATAGTGTTTATGAAAAATAAAAACAGTGGCCTGTGGATGAAACCACAATAGGAATAGGGAAACCTCAACAAAAATACTAGAAAATTGTGTAAATAGTTTTACTCTGGGGAATAAACAATCAGTGATGACCGATATTTTATTCGGCAGAACTAAATAGGATTAAAAAAATAACTTGAAATTGTTTCCCCACGTGGAACTTGCTTGGCTGTCAGACTTCCAGAAAATACTGTGAACACTGCCTGGCTGTTCTGATTTATACTTTCACCTGCCCTGAGTGTGCAAGATGTGTGTGCAGTGTTATACTAACGTGGTACTTTTCCTGAGAGGTGCAATAGTATGCTAACACGGTAGCCTTCATGAGAAGAATAGCTTTTACAGTCCTGCGAGGTCCAGACCCTGTTGCACTTAGCTGTGTGGCCCCTTCTTACGCAGAGGTGATGGTATGCGATTCCTGGGTGGAGAAAGCGTCATCAAGAGAAAGAACAGACTTTCTTTCCTACCATCTCCTTGTTAAATTGTGGTTTTGAGCCAGGCGCGGTGGCGCATGCCTATAATCCCAGCGGCTGGGGAGGTGGAGGCAGGAGGATCGCAAGATTGAGACCAGAGGCAGTCTGCATCACTTAGCGAGACCCTGTCTCAAAAAGTAAAAAAAAAAAAAAAAAAAAAAAAAAGGCTTCGGGTGCAGCTCAGTGGCCCAGCACTTGCAGAGCATGCAGGCGCGAGGCCCTGGGTTCAACCCCCAGTACCAAAAATAAATAAATAAAAACCAAAATTGTGGGTTTTGTATGAGACCGACTACTGGCACCCAAGCCCTGTATGCTTCAGATGCTGTTGACTAGCAGGCTTCTTGAGGAGTTTCCTGGGTGACCCAGTTCATGGTTGTGATAGGTCAGCGCCAGCATCAACAGGATGCTGTTGACTAGCAGGCTTCTTGAGGAGTTTCCTAGGTGACCCAGTTCATGGTTGTGATAGGTCAGTGCCAGCATCAACAGCGGCAACTTGGAGACACCCGCCATGCCACTGCATCCTGGCAAGACCTGTTGGTACTTGCGGTGCCCCCCTGTGGATGGATGAAGAGGCATCCTCATCCTGTCCCATAAAGTGATGCTGGGTGACATTTTTGAAGGGGGCAGGCTGCCAAGATCCAGCCTCCTGGTGTGTTACCTCACTCCTGAGAAATTTCAGCAAGTTATTAAGCAACTTCACTATTTTTACAAGGAGAATTTCAATTTTTCCATGCCTGGACTGGTTTACACATGTTACTGGGGGAAGTAATTTTTTTGTTTAGGACGCGGCTCTTACGACAAGCCAAGCTGAGCAACAGCCTGGAATGACAATGCACAGACAGAGCCAACCAGCCTTGGCTTCCAGGTCTTCAAAACATGTCATCCACACTGGTTCCAAGTGAAGTCAGTCTTCCCATTAATTTAATATCTGAAAAGGTTTGTGTATTGTCTTCTAATGGCCTCTAGGTTGGTGCTGGGGATTGGGAAGGTGGCCCAGGTGGTCACATTGCACAGAGCATTTATGTTGTTTCTTGCCGACCACCTTGGCCCGCGGCTCCTGGGAGCAGTTTCCAGCGCAATGGAGAGCAGAGAGAACCATAATTATGTCTCAGCCCTGGTTCATCACCCAATAGGGACTTGTATTTCTACATGTGCACTTATAAATCTTGTGGCTAAACCAGGGTCTCAAATGTAAAATCTGTTTCCCAAGAGAACTTTTTAATATAAACCAAAGTCTGGTTTGAGTTAGTTTTCTAAGTAAACTTTGTGAGATATATTTACTCATTGTAGACTGAGAACAAAGTCTTGTTTATTTTATATGACACTAAAAACAAAAACAAAACCCCAAATCAACAAAAGCAGAAAATTTCCTCAAACATCTTATGATACATGGATCAAATTCCTCCTAAATTTATATCTAGGAAAATACAGCTTAGAAGCTGGTAGAATATTCAGAGGAAGTATCATATTTTGGAGCCATGCTATCATCATTGTTCTGCTGTTTAAATAATGCTTTTACCATATTATAGTCTTGACCTGTGACAGGATAAACAGTGGGAACAGGACAAACTTACCCATTCTGTTCTTATGTTCTTGTTGTTGTTGGGTGCCGTCGAGTCCATGTCCGACTCATAGCGACCCTACATACAACAGGCAAAACAGTATTATTGTCAGTGCTTCTCTGCTATTCATAGGATTTTCAGTGGCTGATTGTTTTGGGAGTGGGTTGCCAGGTCCTTCTCTCAAGCCTACAGCACCTGGTGTTTCTAGGTGGTCTCCCATCCCAGTACTAACCAGGACTGACTCTTTAGCTTCCCAGATGTGATGGGATCAGATGCCACAGAGGTAAGGCTGTGGGCTTGTGTGTCCTCAGACAACCCTAAAACTTGATACTCAGCTGGCCAGCTGATGTAGTGGGTTCAGTGCTGGTTAAATCCCCAGTAGGTAAAATTCTGCAAAAATCTCCTAAGTAGCTTTACACAGTGTCCGACTATTATTGAAGGAAGAGATTCTGTCTGCTCAGCTCTCTGGGAGCCAAACGTTCTTTTAAAATCTGAATTGTCCGATACTATCTGTCAAAATGCAGTCAGAATGATAAATTACTCACAAATAAAAAGAGAGGAAAAGATGGCAGCAACAGTCATTGGCTATGCTCTTGGTGATTTCAATTCTAAAGCTGTTCTCTTAGCTACAGATCGTTTTTTGTGTTAAACATGTGATTCTCAGTTTGGACCTCTGAAATTTGAAGGGCAGAATAAATTCCTAGGAGCTGTTAGCAAAAACTGAGCTGTCCGCAAATGATCCTCAGGACCTTTAGAATCCTCTAAAGGAATAATAGAAAACCAGAGGCTGCTAAAGGCCATTGTAAATGGCAGAGAAAGTAGCTCACATTTTCTGGAGGAAAAGTGACTGCATTATTTGATCATTTCAGTTATGACTCTGTTTATTAGCAGAAAACCTCAGAAGTCATAAGGTTAATAGGAACCTTTGCAAAGACACATATATTAAACTTTGGGAATGAAGTCTTGTGTTTGCAGAATTCAAGATTTACTGGGGTGAGTAGATCTCATGTGGTGAGGGCTTTGTGGGGTACAGTAGCTTTGGCATGTATCCTCTTGGCTTCCAGACTTGTTCTGTCTGTCCTCCAGTGCTGTTTGTTCCTCAAGCCAGTAGAAACTATTTAAGCCTTTAGGGCTGTCTGCTATGCCGATCATCATGTAAGCCTACAAAGGTATAGGATCCATTCACCTGATTAGAAAAGGCTTCAGCAAGCAAGTTTGTAGTTCTAGCGATAAGCTTTCACATTTTAGTACACTACTTATGTTGGATGGGGCTGGGATTTAGCTCAGTTGGTAGAGCGCCGCTCTGCAGTCTCTGAGGTCCCGAGTTTGATTCCCAGCACCACAAAAATGGGAGAAGGACCTGGCAACCCACTCCCAAGGCAATCCTGAAACAGTCAGCCATTGAAAACCCTATGAGAGTTGCTATGAGTCCGACACAACTTGACGGCACCTACCAACAACAACAACAACTTATGTTGGAGTGATTTTTTTTTTCTTTGAGTATTTTTGTTAAGTTGCTTTGAATTTCTGGCTTTTAATTCAATTAAATTCCAAATTTATTTTCTCATTTTAAAATCTGCTAGGAACGCTGTACAAAAGGCCATGAGGTATAGTATATATGGGTAAGACAGAAGAAATAGAAACAAATTATTATTGTTGTTAGGCACTATCAAGAGGAGTCGGACTCATAACAACCCTCCTAGGGTTTTCAATGGCTGATTGTTTCAGGATTGCTTCGGGTGTGGATTGCCATGTCCTTCTTCCATTTTTGCAGTGCTGGGGATTGAATTAAGGGCATCAGAAAGTGTAGAGCAGTGCTCTATCAACTGATCTAAACCCCAGTCCAAACAAATAATCAGCATATGAAAAACCTCAATTTTAGCAGCAATCAAATGCATATTAACATGACATTTTTTTCCTATCAGCTTCTCCAAGATTAAAAAATGGTGGTTGGTGAGATTCTGATACGAGTAGATTCTTGGCTGTTACTGCTGTTGGTGGAACGAGTGTATTCAGAGAGACGCCTATCAGAATCTCTGGGGAAAATATCAGGATTGGAAATGGTGAGAAAAATTCCTGGCGGATTCGTGCTGGAGGGAGGACTTGAAGGAAGGATGAATTCAGAGGGCTGGAGGGTAGAGATGGAAGAATGGGCACGGAGCTTGGTATAAGGGGCTGCTTTCTAACGCCATCATGTTTCAGAGATTTATCCATTCTGGCACCTGACCCCTATCTCATTCAATTTAATTTTGTATAGGATTCCACCAGATGAATATATAATAATTTATTTACACGTTCTCCTTCTAATGGACAATTGTTGTTAGGTGCCCTCAAGTCAGTGTCCAACTCATAGTGACCCTATGTACAACAGGAGAAACACTATTGTTGGTGCTTCTCTGGTATTCATAGGGTTTTCAATGGCTGATTGTTTTGGGAGTGGGCTACTGGGTCCTTCTCCCAAGCTTGCAGCACCTGGTGTTCCCAGGCGGTCTCCCATCCAGGTACTAACCAGGCCCCACCCTGCTTAGCTTCCGAGATCTGACGGGATTGGATGCCTCAGGGCTATGGCTGCAGGCGATGGACAATTAGTTGCTTCTAAATTTTGGTTATTACAAACAAAGCTACCATGGACATCTTTGTATATGTCTTCTGGTGCTCATTTGGGAGATATGCTGAGTAATAGAATTGGGGAGTCATGGGATATGCCCTAGATATCCAAACTGATCTTGGAAGTGCCTTTCCAGGTGAAACTCCCACCAGAAATGTTTGAGAGTTTTTAATTTTCCCACATCCTTATGCTTTAGGACAGACACAGGACTTCAAGCCCATGAAAAATGGGGTTGAAGTTTGGGTGCAAGATCGATATGTTAAAATGTAGAGGGTTCAGGCTTAAAATTTTAGTCCTATGTGTAGGTGGATGAATACATTGTTTACATTTTTTCAGTTTTTATGTATAATAAAATAGCTAATGATACAACAGTAAATAAATAAATAAAGGCTGCACCCAAACACAGTGTTTCATTGAGATTGGGTTCAGATTCAAGGTCAGAAAAAAAAAAAAAAAGCTTGAACTGGTTGGGTTTGGTTTGTAGCCCTGCTATCTACACATGGGATTTAAATACAAATCCAAGCCAAATCCTTACCCTCTAAATTTTAACATATTGAGCCTTCACCTGAACCCGAACCCAATTTTTCATGGATTGGAAGCCTAGGCGAACATTTTTACCAATTTGATGAATGTAAGTGAGCATCACCTTAATTTTTTTCAGTTTACTGATTACAAGTGAAGTTTACAATAATTTTTGCATGTTTATGGGCCATTCAATTTCTTTTTGAGCAAATTGTTTTTCTCTATTTTGTGTTTTTTGTGCTTTTTTGTATTGATTGAAAGATCATCTTTACTCCTGATGATGTGTTTTTAAGGATGAATGAAATGAGCTATAGATATCTTCACGCTGAGTATTGTTTCTGAAGCTTTATTATGGTCTCTTCTTTCATCCTGAAGTAATTATAATTCAGAAAAAAGATATTAATCCTTTTTAAAAATAATTTCTGCTTTTGATGAGTTGTTTAAGAAGACTTTCCTTAGTATGTGTCATAGAATACTCTAACATTTTTTGTGGAGTTTTTGCTTTTTATCTTTAATCCTTTAACTGGATTGTAATTGTTTTTTGTGTATGGTGTGAGGTAGGGATGTAATTTTTTTTTTCTTCCAAACATCAGCCAACTTTCTGAGCCCATAACTAATTCTTTTTCTCATTTACTTTTATGTATTTAGCACAGGCCAGGCAAGTTTATGTAGACCCCAGACTTTAATTTATACAGAGCCAATAGATGGAACTCTTCCCAGTGGCCAAGCGTGTGCAATAATCTCTGGTGTCACAGGTGTCCCAGAAGCAGCTAAAGATGATGAACAAAGACATGACTGAGTTTGGATTCCAGCTCTCTCACTTGTAAATAAAGCAACGTAAAAGCGTTGCTAACAAAATGAATTGATCTGCCAAAGCTGGCAGTGAAATGAATATACTTGGAGAGAAGTTTGAGATAGAAATATGAGCTGTCTACCCCAATTTCAGAGGATTGGAAGGGCTGGAGTATAAGGTCCTCCCATTGGGCTCTGGAAACATAGGAATGAAATGAAAAGGACCCATAATAACCCTAACCTCTGAAGAAATTGAACTAAATAAATCAGAGATAACAGTATGTGTAACCCATTTATTCTTGGAAAAAAGAACTGTCTGCATCCAGCACCAGAACTCGCTTCACTCCATCCCATTCCCATCTGTCTTTTCCTTTGCCAGCCCCTCTTTGACCGTCTAAAAGCTGAACCCTCTTCTTAGATACCTTTTGCCTTCGGTGGCCCTGTGGCTCAGTTCTGGCCAGTGATACAGAAGGACAACCTTCTTTCCCATGCAGAAGGACAAAACTTTCTGGGGACAAGGCTTTTTAGCGTCTGAATCTCCTTCCTTTCTGGGACTTGGGTGTGGGATTTGAAGTACAGAAGTTACTTGAGATCCTAAGGACTGAGACATGGGGAATTCTGAGGTGCTCTGGAAACCTTGGGGTTCTTATGGCTAGATTTCTTGTTGTCAGAGACAAAACGCACTCATACCTGTTTAAGTTTTTATAGTAAAGGTTTTAATTTTTAAAATTCGTTTGTAGCCAAACACTTGCTTACGTGATACAGATTTTTTGTTGTTGCTGTTTAGTTAGTATACAGTATAATGAATTTTGCTATAGGGTTTTCGTACAATGGTATCACGTGCTTGGTCCTTGTTCCCCCTCTCATTACCTGTGCCCCCCATGTTGTTCCCAACCCGCTCTCCCAATCCCCTCCCTTCTCTAGATACATCCTCTTGTACTTTCCAATCTTCTATCTGTCTGTCTGTCTATCTATCGATCTATTGATCTATCTACCTAGAATCTATATTTATCTATGTATGAATATGCAGTATTTGTCTTTCTGAGTCTGGCCTATTTAACTTAAAATGATGGTCTCCAGTTCCTTCCATTTTCCTGCAAATGGCGTAATTCCATTCTGCTTTATGGCGGAATAGTATTCAATTGTGTGTATATACCATATTTTAAAAATCAGTTTGTCTGCTGATGGACATCTGGGCTAATTCCATGTCTTTGCAACTGTGAACAGTGCTACATCCAACACCTGAAATTGCAGGTGTCTCTTGGTATGATGTCTTGGATTCCTTTGGGTATATACTAATGGTATAGTTGGATCATATGGGAGTTCTATTTTTAGTTTTTGGGGCTCCCTCCATACTGATTTCCAAAATGGCATTACTAGTTTACAGTCCCACCAGCAGTGTAGGATTATTTCTTTACCTCCCTTCCCCTCATTCTTGTCAGCATTTGTTGTTGTGTTATTGATTTGTTGCTAACTATTCTGACTGGGGTGAGAAGGAATCTCAGCGTTGCATTGATTTGCATTTCCCTGATGGCTAAGGACATTGGAGATTTTTTCATATGTTTATTGGCCACCTGTATTTCTTCTTTTGAGAATTGTCTGTTTAATTCAATTGCCTACTTATTGATTGGATTATTTGTTTCTTTTGTATTTAGTTTTTGAGTTCTTTATATATCCTGGATATTAATCCCCTGTCAGATTTATAGTTGGCAAATATTTATTATTTCCCATACTGTGAGTTCTCTCTTTACTGTATTGATTGTTTCCTTTTCTGTGCAGAATCTTTTTAATTTCATGTAGTCCTATTTGTCAATTCTTTCTACTATTTACTGGGCTACTGGAATTCTTTTAAGAAAATGCTTGCTTAGTTGGAGAGTTTTTCCTACATTTTCTTCTAATAGTTTCAAAGTTTCCAGTATTATGTTGAAATCTTTGATCCATTTTGAACTGATTTTTGTATAGAGTGAGAGAAAGAGATCTACTTTCATTCTTCTCCACGTAGATATCAAGTTTTCCCAGCACCATTTATTTAAGAGGCTGTCTTTTCTCCAATATATGTTTTTGGCACCATTGTCAAAAATCAGGTGACTGTAGCTGCATGGGTTTAATTCTGCATCTTCTATTACATTCTATTGTTCTTCATGTCTGATTTTGTCCTATTGCCATGCTGTTTTTGTTACTATGTCTCTATAATATATTTTGATGTCAGGTATTGTGATGCCTCCTGCATTGCTCTTTCTGCTCAGGATCACTTTGGCTGCTTGGGGTCTTTTGTGCGTCCATATGAATTTTAGGATTATTTTCCTATTTCTGTGATGTATGTCATGGGAATTTTGATGGGGATTACATTGAATCTGTAGATCACTTTCAGTAGGATAGCCATTTTTGGAATATTAACTTTGCTGACCCATGAGCAAGAGAGTTCTTTCCATTTTCTAGTGTCTTCTCTAATTTCTTTTTTTGTTTGTTTGTTTAGTGTTTTGGTATTTTCATTGTATAAGTCTCATGGTTGCTTAATTACATTTATTCCTAGATTTTTTTTGAGGCTATCATGAATGGGATAATTCTTAAAAAATTTCTTTCCTATCCTGTTCATTATTGATATGTAGAAATGCTATTGATTTCCGAATGTTGATTTTGTATCCTGTTACTTTGTTGAAAGTACTTATCAGACCTAAGAGTTTTCTGGTGGAGCCTTTAAAGTCTTTTAAGTATAGGAAGACACTATCTTCAAATAGAGATAATTTGACTTCTTCATTCCTTATTTGCATTCCTATTTCTTTCTCTTGCCTTATTGCTCTATCTAGCACTTCAATCATGACATTGAATAAGAATGGGGAGAGTGGACACCTTTATCTTGTTCCTGATTTTAGAGGACATGCTTTCAGTTTTTCTCCCTTTAGTATAATGTTGGTTATAGGCTTGTCATATGTAACCTTTCTAATGTTGAGGACTATTCCTTCTATTCCCAGTTTCTTGAAGGATTTTATCATGAAGGATGTTGAACTTTGCCAAAGGCCTTTTCTGCATCATTGAGATGATGATTTGATTAGTCTCTGTGCTGTATTACGTTCATTGATTTGCATATGTTGAATCAGTCTTGCATCTGTGGAATGAAATCTACTTGGTCATGGTGTATGATCTTTATAATGTGTTACTGTATTCAATTTGTAAGTATTTTGTTGAGGATTTTTGCATCAATGTTCATCAGAGAAATTAGTCTATAGTTTTCTGTCTGTGTTGTGTCCTCTGGGTTTTGGTATATCTGGGTGGGACTAGCTTCATAAAATGAGTTTGGGAGTATTCCTTCCTTTTCTATTTTATGGAATATTTTGGGGAGGATAGGTATTAATTCTTTAAAGCCATGATAGAATTTGGCTGTGAACCTGAACTTATTGTTTTTTTGGGGTTCTTTACTACTGCTTCAATTTCCTTGTTATATGTTTGTTTAAATTATTTATATCCTCTTGATTTAATTTTGGTAGTTCATATGTGTTACAGAATTTATCCATTTCTTTTGTATTTTACTTTTTGGGGAGTACAAGTTCTCAAAGTGATCTCTGGTGATTCATTGGTATCTGTTGTAATGATCCACTTCACCTCTACTTTTACTAGTTTGGATCCTCTCTCTCTCTTTCTGTTGGTTAGTTTGGCTAAGGATTTGCCAATCTTGTTTATATTTTCAAAGAACCAACACTTTTCTTCATTGGTTCTTTGTATTGTTCTTTTAGTTTCCACTTCATTGATTTCTACTCTGATCTTACTTCTTTCTTTCTCTCTACTACTTTTGGACTTGAGTTGTTGTTTTTGTAATGGCTTAAGGTGGATCATTATGTTATTTATTTGAGCTTTCTCTGTTTTTCTTAAACTATAAGCACTCATAGCTATCAATTTCCCTCATAGAACTGCCTTTGTTATATCCCACAGGTTGTGGTAGGTTGTGTTTTCATTTTCATTTGATTCTAGGTATTTTTATATTTCCTCCTTGGTTTTTGATGACCCACTAATCATTCAAAAGCATGTTATTCAATCTCCATGTATTTATAACTTTTTTTGTAGTTTTTCTTGTACTTGATTTCTAGTTTTATTCCATTGTGATGTGATAGGATATAAAGGAATGATTTCAATTTTCTTGTATTTATTAAGACTTGTTTTGTGGCTTAAAATGTGGTCGACTTTTTCTAAAATAGTAAAATAGTTCCATGTGGTACTGAGAAGAATGTGTATTCTGCATCTTTTGGATGAAATATTTTGTAGATGTCTGTTGTCTTGTTGGTCTATAGTGTTGTTTAAGTCCAAGGTTTCTTTGTCTCTTCTGATTAATATTGAGCTGAAGTCTACTTTGTCTGATATCAATACAGCAAGCTCTGCTTTTTTGGGGCTTCCTCATGCTGGGTAAATTACCTTCCATCCTTTAATTTTCAGTCTGTGAGTATCTTTTCCAGTGAGATGTGTCTCTTGGAGACAAAAATAGCTGGGACTAGTTTTTTTTATTCCAGTTAGCTCATCAGGATGTTTTAATTGTAGCACTGAAAATAACTATATTTAGGGTCATTGTTGAGAAGAATTTAGTGTTTTGTGTGATGTTGTTGTTGGTTTTGTAGATGGTTTGATTGTTGATTGTTCTTTTCTTTCTTCCCTGGTTATATTAGGGGTTTGCGAGTTTGCTAATTTGGGCATATTTGCTTCTATCCTAATTTTCATTTGCTCATGTGTTCCTCTTATAGAATTTATTTTTTCCTTTGTTCTCACATTTGTATTTTTATTTCTTCTTCCTCTGTGTGTAGGATTCCTTTATGTATCTTCTTCAGTGCTGGCTTAGTGGTCATGAATTGATTAAATTTGTACTTGTCTTGGAAGGCCTTTATTTCTCCATAAATTTTGAAGGATAATTTTTCTGGATATAGTCATCTCAGTGGGAAGTTATTAACTTTCAGGGCTTGAAATATATCAAATATGTCATTCCATGCTTTCCTGGCTTTTAGGGTTACCAATGAGAGTTCTGCTGTTATTGTGATGGATTTGCCTTTGTAAGTGAGTTGATGTTTTTCTCTTGATGGTTTTAGAATTGTTTCTTTTCTTTCTAGTCTTAGTATTTAACTATAAAGTGATGTAGAGAGGATCTTTTCGAGTGATACCAGTTTAGGTGTCCATTTCATCCCCTAGCTTTGGGAAATTTTCTGCTATTATTTCACTGAATAAATGTTCTATACCTTTGTTTTTTTATCTCAGCTCCTTCTACTCCATGGATCCTTGGGTTTGGCCTCTTCATTATGTCCCACAGTTCTTGAACGTTGTGGTCATATTTGTTTATTTTCTTTTTTATATTAATGTCTGAGTGTAGTGTGTCCTCCACCTAGTCTCCAATCCCTGATATTCTTTTTTCTGTTTGATCCAGTCTGCTAGTGTTACTTTCTACTGTGCCTTTAAAATTTGGTCTATTGAATTTTTTATTCCCAGTATTTTTATTTGCTTTTCTACATCATTACAGTTTCCTTGCTGAATTTCTTATCTAGGAGCTGGATTGACTTTTTTTTCAATTCCTTCATTTGTTTATTTGTATCTTCTTTGAACTCATTAATCATTTTTATGATTAGATATTTGAATTCTTTGTCCATCATTTCAACTATTTCAGTATCCTTGGCTTGCTTTGCTAAGGAGTTATGATCTTTTGGAGGAGTCTGTTGCTTTTTCCTGTTTCTTATATTTCTTTGTTGTGATTTGCTCATCTGCTGATATGGAAGTTTCTTTGTGATTTACTTGCTAGTCTTCTTATTAGCATTTTCCTCCTGAGGACTCAGTCCCATGGGGGGGGGCAAGATTCCAGTAGAATCACCAAGCCAAACCACATTTATAATTACTGTATTATGAAAATTGATTTGTACCAACTAGCATATTACCAGTGAACTTAAGGGTGAGGATAGCAAAAATAATGAAGTGTAAGTTATGAGATGGAAAGTGTTAAGGATTGAGTTAAAAGTTATAAATGAGTAAAGTGATAGAATGTAGTAGAGCAAAGGGAAAAAGAAATCTGCAGGTGGTCAAATGAGAAGAAGAGAATAAGAGGGAGAATAGAGAGGATTGTTAAGCAGAGAGGGTTTTGAAGGGGGAGCAAGGGGTTTTAAATCTTCTCTTGTTCAATATAGAAAAAATTGCCAATAAAACTAGTTAAAGTTAAGAACTAGAATAACAACTGCAAACATTAAACCTCATTTGAAAGAAAAAAACAATAAAAGTAATAATGAAAAAGTAATAATAATAATAAAAATAATAATAATAATAAGAGAGAACCAAGTCTTGAGTAGCATTTCTGTGGGTCCTCCTGTCTTTCAGTCTGTTGGGGTCTCCAGCTAGCTGCATTGCTCCAGCCCAGAGTCCTGTTGGGCAAATCGGTTGCTAGGATGGCTCTTTCTGCCTCTGCCAGAGAGGAAGCCACAAGCCCAGATGCTGTGGAACTGGCAGGTGCAGCATCTCCAGCTGCGACACACACCGTTGTCGGCCGCTCATTTGCCTGGGGAGTTCACAGGTCCAGGGTCCCCAGCCGTGGTTTACTTGTCTACCCAGGATCTGCAGCGTGCCAAGCTGTGTACACCGGTGCTGTGTTTCCGAGTGTGGCCGGTTCACCTGGCAGGGATTGTGACACCCCCAGCTGTTTGCCAGGCTGTTTCTGCCTGTGATGTGGATTCTGGGTGTGGCTCGGGAGCCTCCCTGGGGAACTGCAGCTCGACACACCAGTGAGTGTGACTGCTTCTACTTTTCTGAGAGCCCTGCCATCGTGTCGCCCGTCTGTCCCACACCCGGGGGCTCTGGCAGCGTTTTCCCAGGGTCCCCGAGATCGGTGATTTGTCCTCGCTCCCCCCAGGCTGCTCAGCAGGGTGAGGGCGTCTGTCTGTCCTCCCGTTCCCATGGCGTTTCTGCTTCTCCTCCCCTGCCAGGGCCCTGCAGTGTGGAAACGACCCGCTCGCGCCTCCCCCTTGAGCAGCTCTGCTGCTGCCCGCAGTGGGAAGCTGTCCTGCCTCCTCTTGTGATTTCTCTGCTTTCCCACATCTTCTGTCTGTGTGATGAAGCCTCCTGTTAATTTGTCCTCCGTTTCACACGGAGGCTGCTTCTGATTCGCCATCTTCTGCTATGGCTTCAGTGCCTCCTTCCCTCCTCCTTTCCTTATTGGTTATCACCGCACAGTCGCGGGTGTGTGTTAAGGAAGGCTGGGCCGAGCAGAGGAAAGAAGGTGGCCCATGGGCCCTGTGTGTCCAGAGTGTGGTTTATAACATGATAGGAGAAGGACAATGGGAGACCTGTTAGGGGCAATTTGTGATGAGCGCCCCGACACCAACAGCGGGCTCCGCATTTTCATCAGATGATCTTTTGTGTGTGTGTGTGTGGTATTGGGGGTTGAACCCAAGGCCTCGCGCCTGCGTGCTCTGCAAGTGCTGGACCACTGAGCTGCACCCCCAGCCCATTTTTTTTTTACTTTTTTTTTGAGACAGGGTCTCGCTAAGTTACGCAGACTGGCTCTGGTGTGGAGCTTGCGATCCTCCTGCCTCTGCCTCCCAAGTTGCTGGGACGGCAGGCGCGCCCACCGCACCTGGCTCATCATCACATGATCTTTTATGAGCCTTTATGGGACTTTCTGCGGCAGTTTTGGTATCTCCGTGGCCATCTTTTGCATCACTGTCCCGAGAGCGTGTTTGTGCTCTTCAAGTCATGTCAGTGCTATTTTGTACTATGAGACGTTGCTGGCGTAGTTTCTACTACCAAGCAATCCACAGAAAATTCCCTTTGGAGTTATAAGGAATTCTGCTCAAGAGACACGAGTTTGACCTACTACAGACACAGAGGGTCTCTCTCCTTCAGTGTGGCTTTGAAAGAAATAACCAGCCCCGCTGTCACTTTGTGTTTGCCATGCCGTGTGGCTTGTGCACAAGGAACAAGCAGACAGGGAAAGCGCGTTTGTGGCCGGGGGTCATGGTGGGCATGGGGACTCCTGGGATTTCCCTTTTCATCCAGGTGTCTCGCATAATGGCTAATTTCTTGTTTGTAGGAAATGTAGAAAAACGTTTGTTCTGTGCCGTGGACTGTGTTCCCAATGTGTGTTTGTTGAAATGTGTTTATCAGTGTGGTAGTGTTTAGGAGGGAGGCCTTTAGGTGGTGCTTAGTCATGATGGCGGAGCCCATATGGATGGGGGGACCCTCATAGGAGGGCTTGAAGTGCCGGTTAACATTAGCACTGGCTCATATTGAGAGTCCTATTGACCTCAGTTGGGAGAAGGACCTGGCAACCCCCTCCCCAAAATCAGTCTGCCATTGAAAACCCTATGAACAGCAGAGAAGCACTGACAATGGTGTTTCCCCTGTTGTACAGAGGGTCGCTATGAGTCGGATACCGACTCGACGGCACCTAACAACAACAACTAACATTGACCTCAGAGTGGATGTTTATCTTTTGAGGTTGTTTTGACTGGTGGGAGGATAGATATTGGAACTTTCCAAGGAAGAAGCCGCATGGTAGACTTGCTTTTCTTTTCCATGAAGTTAGAAGGAAACTCTGCCTGCCCAGGAGGCTCAGCCCACAGCTAAGGTGGTTGGTGGCCCATCTGAAGCATCGCTAGCTTTGCCAAGGACAGACTCCCAAGAGGTCAGTTCACACAGGTCCCATGCCTGGAAGAGAGGGCTTCTGATGTTTTATAGGTGAGGTGCCTAAGGTCCCAAGAGACCCAAGAACCCTGGTAAAGTCATGAGGAGAGGGTGCTGAGGGTGGAGGGGAGATGCCGTAGATGTAGCAGATCTCAGGAGACCCAGCGGTGAGTAGTGAGTAGGTGCCGGAGATTCCTCGTGCCCAACTCAAGTCTACAAATCTGCATGGCAAAACTGGTCTGTGTGAGCTTTTTGAGTGCTCCGATGTTGATCTATTAGAAATTGAGACTACAGACCAGGATGGAGGGTGAAGGAGGAAAAGCTGGTTTTGCTACTTGCTGTAGTTTGGACCTGTAGTTCCAATGTTCCCCAATAGTTCATGTGTTAAAACTTAGGTCCCCGATTTGTGGTACAAGTGAGAGGTGGTGTAACCTTTAAGAGGCGGGGCCTGGAGGGAGGAAGTGAGCTCACTGGGGGCGTGGCCCTAGTGGGTGGAAGGCCCCTTCTGTCTCTCTCTTGCTTCCTGGCCGCCGTGAGCTGAGTATCTTCCTCCACTACACACTCTCTTCATGATGTCATGCTTTGCCACTGGCCCAAAGGAAACAGGGCCAAGTGACTGTGGGCTGGAACCTTGAGATTATAAGTGAAAATAAACCTTTTCTTGTTGTAAATTGATTATGTAAGGTATTTTGTTATAGTAATGCAAAGCTGACTAAAACTCTACTCTCTCCCATTTTGGTGATTGTTTACCCCTTGTTTTTCAAAATATATTTAAATATAAAATATATACAAAAAATACAAAATACAAAATATATTTAAATACAAAATAATTAAATACAAAATATATTTATTAAAATACAAAAAAAAATCTATTTTTCCTCCAAGGTCTGGGTCCATTCTCTGCCATGATTCTTTATTAGTCTTATTCCTTTAGGAATCACCCCTCTTTACTGTATTTCCAGATTTTCCTTCTCTGACAGCTCTTCCTTACAGTTTATGAACACACTACATTAAGTCCTTACTATATTAAGAAGAGCCTGCAGCTGTAGCCCTGTGGCATCTGATCCCATCAGATCTCAGAAGCTAAGCAGGGTCGGGCCTGGTTAGTACCTGGATGGGAGACCGCCTGGGAAGACCAGAAGCTGTAGGCTTTGGGAGAAGGACCTGGCAACCCCCTCCCAAAAATCAATCTGCCATTGAAAACCCTATGAACAGTAGAGAAGCACTGACAATAGCGTTTCCCCTGTTGTACAGAGGATCGCTATGAGTCGGATACCGACTCGACAGCACCTAACAACAACAACAACATATTAAGAAGGGGGCTGGGATTTAGCTCAGTTGGTAGAGCGCTGCGCTGCAGTCTCTGAGGTCCCGAGTTCAATTCCCAGCACTGCAAAAATGGGAGAAGGACTTGGCAATCCACTCCCAAGGCAATCCCGAAACAGTCAGCCATTGAAAACCCTATGAGGGTCGCTATGAGTCGCACTTGACTCAATGGCACCTAACAACAACATATTAAGAAGAAAGCCCTCTAGTCTGTGCACTTCACTACCCTTTTAAGCCATTCACAGCTCAGCTTCTTGAAGGAGCTGTGTACCCTTTTACTCCCTGTGTACCATTTTTTGTACCCTGTGTACCATTTTCTCCACATCCTCCCCACTAATCCACGATCAGTCCAATGCAGTCCTTGCCTTGACCATTTCGCCTAACAGTTCCGTCAAGGGGCACTGTGGCACATTAGTTATCAGTGTGAGTGGGTTCCACTTGGATCCTTTTAATTCAACCTCTCTGTGCATTAGTGTAGTATATTTGTTACAACTGATGAACCAATATTAATACATTATTTTTATCTAAAGTCCTTAGTTTATGGTGGGATTTGCTCTTTGTGTGTTACAGTCCTATGGGTTTTAACAAAGGCATAGTCCACCATTACAGTATCACACAGAAGAGTTTCACTACCCTAAAAATCCCCTGGACTCCGCCTTTTCTTCTTTTCCTCCCTCCCTATTCCCTGGCGACCACTGATCTTTGTGCTGTCTCCATAGTTGGGTCTTCTGCAGCATGTCATAGTGTTGGAACCACCAAGGATGCAGCCTTGTCAGATTAGCTTCCTTCTCTTTACAGTGTTCATTCACCCTTCTCCATGTCTTTTTATGGTGTGACTGCTCATTTCTTTTTATTGCAGAGTAATATTCCCTGGGATTAACCCTTTTACATTTTTGACACTTCATACATTCTTCCAGGATGGTCTCTCCCCTGCTAGGGCTTCAGCTGCATCTCACCATTTTCCCCAACGTTTATTTCTTTGCAGACTTTCTCAGGAGCCCAGACCCATGTACGCCTTGGCACCTTAGGTGTCTTCTGTCCTGGGACATGGGCGGCAGCCCAGAAGGGAGTACATTCTATTCTCTGGACTACGTCTCCCGCAGTGTTGCTGTGTTTCTGACACACACACACACACAAGTGGCGTGGCTTACATGTGCAGGGGCCTACTGCAGGGAAGTCATTAATATATTCCTGAGAGTAAGTAGCGATGTGAACCCTACTTCTGAACTCAGATGCTATGGGAGACTGGCTGAGGTGCTTTATTAGAGCTCTGGAATTTTAGGCTGAGGTTGGATGTCACTGACTAATTACCCTAGGCTTTTTACTCAGAAATGATGACGTGTTGAACCTAGAAAATGCGTGCACACAGGAAAGGAGAAAGAGGCTGTCAAGTCTGTGCTAATCTCCTTTAGAAGATATGTTAGAAAGGAGAATCGATTCTTCTTGGAGAGGATGCTTAACACTGCCTAGTACCACTCTTTCTGTCACCCTGCCAGCTCAGTGGAAGCATCAGTTGTGCACTGAATAAAATGAGAACTCCGTTATAGCGTACGTTTGCCCAACAAGAGAAAGGTCTTTGTAGGCTAAGAAACTAGCTTCTATTTCAAGCAGTATTTGCCGGAATGTCTAGAAATATATCCTCTGCTCATACCGGGAGACAGTCTGCACTTTGTCATTCTCTATCTGTTGTAAAAATGTTATCAAAGGGGATGTGGGGAGATATGTGGATTCCAATAGAATGTTCTAGGTAGGGTGATAAAGACAAGTCCTTGATGATGTTGGACCTACTTTTGACACAAGTGGAAAGACTGAAGATAGATGTGTGTGAGAGAAAGAGAGGGCATGAGTTACCAATCTCTGTATTACTGATCATTGATTGATTTCTTAGTGAGAGTTTTGTGAGATGACCTTGTTGCCCAAAATTGTGGCATTGAGAACATGGGTGGCAATGGCTGAGGGCAGTCGCAGCTTTGCTTTGTGGGAGATATTGTCTCTTCCTTTAGTGAGTGCTACTTCAGAATCAGCCGTCAAAAATACAATAGAAACTCAAGTGAATTTTTCGTTAGCCACAGAACATGTCATTATGTCTTTTCTGACCCTTATATTTAAGCTTTTGGCCACCCGTAGGCAAATGCAGAGCTAACTCCCTTCAACTGGGAAACCAGAATCAATTTGTGGACATTTCAGTTTAAAAGATCCTTTGCAGGAGAATTAGCACTACAGCGATGGAATGTGCTCTTTCTTCTGCAGGGCATTTGCATGGTCTCATGTGTGCGAGTAACCACATGCAAATATTTTGTAGAAGCAGGGCTGATATACTCCCTGCAGAAGGGACGTGGTGGCGGGAAGTAGCCAGAAGAGAAGAGGTTGCGTCGCTTTTCTAAGCATCACCAACGAGCTGCTTATTCTCTGAGTCTGGAAGAGATCCGAGGGGATTCAATTTTATGAGGTTTAATGTAAAGGCGTTGTATTTCATGAGATGAAATCATAACACAGTGAGTTGCAAGAATTTTGAGAGATTATTTTTTTTTCAGAGTGTTGGCAAGCACCATCCTCGAGAGAATTTTGTGTCTAAAAGAGAAATATAGGGCTTCTTTCATAGGATTGAAATGATAACTAATCCTTAATCCCTCTAGACGGCCAGGCTTTGGCTGGTTAGGCTGCTTTGGGGGACACAGAGCAGATCTAACCTCTCCAGTTGGACTTTTAAAAAAATTCTATAGCTTCTACTGTATCCTAAAACTTCAGGGTACATGGGCAATGCATTTTGGGGTCCCCCACTCCTAAGCCAACATTAAGGATCCTTTCATTTATGTAAGGGTCATACTTTACCTTTAGCCTTTGTGTGTGCTGCGATGTTCTATGACTTTTGACAACCCAGATGAACGTTTGGCCAAGACGAGAGAATGCTAAGGAGCTCTGTCTCAGGTTTCCTTCCTCCCCTGCTCTTGTTATGTTTTCAGCTGCAGGAAGTTCTCGGCCTCTGTTTTGCAGAAAGCTGAGCCATGAGCCATTCCCTTGACTGCGGTTTGACCCTTTCCACTCTGTCCTGGAACATGTGTCCCTGTCTTCAGGCTAAACACCTCTCCCCTTCAGCGACCATTTCTTCTCCAGTTACCGCATCTTGCAGCTGTGCTCCACCATCTTGGACGCGGTTTCTCATGATGACAGGAGAGAAGCAAGAGTTGTTGGGGAAGGTCTGACAGCTCTCCTGGTTTGGATGTGTATGGAAGGGCTGGGATTTAGCTCAGTGGGTAGAACACTGTGCTGCAGTCTCCGAGGTCCCGAGTTCAATTCCCAGCACCACAAAAATGGGAGAAGGGCCTGGCAATCCACTCCCAAGGCAATCCCGAAACAGTCAGCCATTGAAAACCCTATGAGGGTTGCTATGAGCCAGATACCAACTCGATGGCACCTAACAACGCAACAACAACATGGAAGGGTTGGTGTCCCCTGTAGCTCAGAATCTACTTGAAACGTGGGGCAGGCCAGACCGTTGTGGAAGGGCACGTAGTCCAGAGAGGGAATCCAGCAGAGCACCCGTAGCTCTTTTGTATGTCGCGCTTTTCCTAGGGGGATCTCTTCCTCCCTCCCGTCAGAAATAATGGATGAAATCCTGAGACTCTAAGAAAATCCTGCAGCAGGCAATGTATCATCCCTAACGATAAAAAGATATGCACGCCAGCACAGCTGTGTTTGTATCGAATTGTGTGCGTGACATATTTCAGGTGGAGCCTGCAGGGCCTTCCGTGGGTGACGCTGATGAACTTGGTGTCAGGGAAGAAGGGAAGGGGGGTGAGGAGTTATTACCACCGAATACCAACTATTACATTGCTCATCTTCCTCAATGCTTTCCTGCAATGCATGGCAGAACAGGCTGTCCTCCGACATGGTGTGAGAGTCAAGCTAGGGGAGGGCAAACAGCTCGGGGACAAGCTGACATGCAGCTGAGGGCTGTCACCTGTCACCCTGCTTCCCTGACATAGCTGTTTACCTGGGGAGTGGGTTAAACATGGGGAGCCCTGTAGACCTGCGCAATCAGAACCTCCAGGGGACAGGACCCGGGAAATGGGATTTTTAACAAGCAGATCTGCGGTTCCTAGGATGCGACAAGTCTGGGCCTCACTCATCTGCTATGATCAGGATGGGCGTTTACCAAAGGTCGGGTTCCCAGAAAATAGAAAACAAGAACAAAAAGAATAAAATAACAGCAAAGGGGAAGTTTGGTGAGTTCATGTGAACGGCCAGCAACATAGTCAGAGGGACAGCTCGGCCTGTCTGCTGCAGGATCACGGGAAGAAGACTGCACTCATTTTCCCCAGGCCCCCCAGGCCCCCGTGTGGGGCTCCCACTGGCAGCACCTTTCTCTCGAAGTTGGTTTAAGAAGGACCTTCGTCTTTCCTAAGGAATGGGGCTGTTATCTTCTACGAGATGAGAACCCTGTGACTCCTTGATCTCCTCCTTTGTCTTGCTTGCTGGGGATGAGACGCCAGGCTTTGTCCATGTCCCGCCCTCATTACCACATGCACTGTTGTGGTTGGCCTGGTGGGTTTTCTCCTTCTACCATTGGGTGGCCTTCTTTTAAATGCCTGTTTTAATGAATTTTATGATGTTTGCTTTATAAATGACTTCCAATCTCTTTTCCACAATGGAAAATGGCAGAGGATAAATGCATAGACTTGAACTCTTTATTTATTTTTATTTATTTATTTTTTTGTGGCACTGGGGATTGAACCCAGGGCCTTGTGCCTGCATGCTTTGCAAGTGTTGGACCACTGAGCTGCACCCCCAGCCCTTTTTTTTTTTTTTTTTTTTTTTTTACTTTTTGAGACAAGGTTTCGCTAAATTATGCAGACCACCTCTGATCTCCAACTTGCGATCCTCCTGCCTCTGCCTCCTGAGTCGCTGGGATGACAGGCGTGCGCCACAGTGCCTGGCTAGACTTGAACTCTTAATTTATGATTGTTCATGGTGAGAATCTTTAATTGTTAGGGAGGAAATATAAGAGAGTGGCTTAAATGATCTTTAAGTCTCTTCCATTTGGACTCTGAATGCAGCCACTCCGGGCCACACATATGCACATTTTATCCTTGCTCCTGCCAACGACCTAGGGTAGATAAAGCAGAGACCAAAGAGGCCTCCCTCAGTCGTGGTATTTAGGGAGTGCCTCATCTGAAGCTCACCGATGTGCTTTCCTTCTGCAAGCAACAGTTCCATAGATGGGGGTGACGTTTTTTCTTCATTCTGTGTATGGGTTTGGTAAGAATTATGGCAGGTGGCACTTTTATTTCTTCAGTTTTCCAATCAAAATCAAAGAAAACACACCCAGGTAATGCATGAAAGCAAGAAGTGCAAAGTAGATAAAAGGATTTGCAATGCAAAGCAAGTCCCCCTTCCCTTCCAATACCAACCCTTTCAGAGGCAATCACGTTGAAAATTGATTCTCTGTTCTGTCATCAGCTACCTTGGTGACTCCAAATCCTAAGAAGGTGACATTATCTTTGAATTTATCTCCTTTCGCTCTTTGCCATTTTCAACTTCAGCATGCTGTGTCTGATCTGGCCCCTTCAATCTCAGTGCACCATACACCTTAAACCTGCAATCAAATGCTCCCTTTCTTCAGGTCTGGGAAGAGTCGATCATTGTTTCTCCAATGGTTTCCTACTCTGCACGGGGTCTGTTCTCTCCTATAGGAAATCCTACTAGGTCATTTCTCCTATCGCCACCCCCTTTTCCTGCTGTTTAGAGATGGTTTTTTTCCCCTTCTTGGAAGGTAAGCACTGGCTTGCCCGTTGCTCTGTGAAGAGGGTACCTGGTTCAACTTCTCCACTGACAGGTACCCCACACATTCCTTGTTCTCAGCTCCGTTTTTCACATCTGTCATCCTCCTGCATGTCATGTGGTTTCCTCAGGGTCAGTGATTTTCCACCTCCACTGGAGCCTTAGCCTGCACATATTGGGGCTACAGCTGGCCCGATCACTCCCTGCTGGCATCTTGCCTGTTGTCTTTCTCCTCTCCAAGTGTGTCAGGAGTTTATGGCTGTATCATTTCTTTGCTTGCCTGAGGGCCTCCGTGGATTAGTCAGGGTAGGTGCGCCTGTGCTGCAGTTACAGATGAACTCTGAAATCTCGGTGGCTGAAGACTCTGACAGAGCATGTCTTCCCTGCACAAATTCCATTCTGATGCTCTGTTGGGGCAGCTCTCCTGGTCAGTGCTCCTCAAAGTCGAGGACTTCGCTTCCAGCCATGCAAGCAGGGGAGAGAGAGAGAGAGAGAGAGAGAGAGAGAGAGAGAGAGAGAGAGAGAGACAGAGATAGAGAGAGACAGAGAGAGAGACAGAGAGAGAGAGAGACAGAGAGAGAGAGAGAGAGAGCAAGGATGGGAGGGAAGGAGAGAGGGAGAGTTTTATAGAGAATGTGAAGTGTGTTGTCGTGTCTGCTGACGCGCACTGATGGGATGCATCAAGAGAAACTGAGAAATGAAGTTCTGCTGGACAAGGAGGAAGGAGAGGAGAAGCAGACGTGAGAGTTCCAGAACGTTCTCCACCACATTGCATCATCCAGGAAGGCAGATTTGCATGTGAATTCAGTTTATCTTCTCGAGCTAGAATTACTCATTATCCTTTAACTTGACCTTTTATTTCCGTAGTGAGAACCAGAAAGATACCAGGAAACAGCTGAGAGGAACCTGGTAAGAGGATTTCTCCAAACTTTTGTGGATTTCTAGATTTATTATGCTGAAAATAAGTATAGCTTATGATTTGTTTGGCATATGCTTTTTTAAAAACTATAAATATAATGCCTATTCATCATGGAAAATAGGAGATAAAAATCACTGTTGGCTTCATCTATCAGAGAAAATAGTGCTAAAATGTTAGTATATTTCCTTTTACCTTTTCTATAATATATATCATGTCTTTATATACATTTGATCCTTTTATTTTGCTTCACGATTCCATTAATTGAATATATCATATTTCACTAAAGCATTGCCTTATCATTGGATCTTTAGATTGTCCCAATGTTTTGCTCTTATTAGCATTACTACCATAAACCTTTAAAAAATCTTAATTTTTATTTTTCTGCATCTAGAATTTTCCTTAAAAATGTAATTATTAAAAAAGTATAAATTTTTAAGGATACCAGTTTTGCCAAATAACATTCCAAAAGGCTTTTAACATTTATTCTCTTACAACAATAAATATTACTGTTTTTTCCCCAGTAATTTTGTACTTGAAAAATGTACTTGAAAAAATGCTCATAATAAGGGCAAAATGCCCTTATTAAAGCCAATTATATTTCTAGTGTTTTATACTGTTTCTTCATGTAAAATTAGCATTTTTCTATTGGAAGCTACCAAATTAAAAATAAGCTCTTCATGTTTTAAACCTAGTAACTCCTTAATAACTAATTTTATCAAGTGCTATAAGATTGTGTAAAAAACAGAGACCTCGTGTGATGGATGATATTCAATGCGCACTCTGCCTTTCCTCCTTGGTTTTTTCCAAAGATGGAAGGAAGAGCTGTGAACTCAAGAACTTAGTTTCCCTTTTTCTCTTTCAAGAGGTTATAGATAAGAGCTTTTCTAGAAAGTTTAACAATTTTGCTTCAAGTTGGAGGAAGGAGTGGAGAATACAGGTTTTTTTTGGAGCAGGTGAAACAGTATTTTAAGATCGAGAGACAGTGATTGGGAGGGCAGGTGGAGTGGCTGAAAGAGAGTAAAAAGTGGGTCTGGTTACGAATATTGAATGTACCATGTATTGCATAAAGAACCAACAGATCCATCCCAGAAGATGTGCAACCAGAGTGCTCCTTGGAAGCAAGGATGGCTAAAGGGCGCCTTAAATATTTTGGCCATGTTGTCAGGAGGGACCAATCCCTGGAGAAGGACATCATGTTTGTGAGCATGGTGGGTCAATGAAAAAAAGGAAGACCCTCAACTAGATGGATTGACACAGTGGCTGCAACAATGGGCTTAAACATAAAAAAGATCGTGTGCTTGGCACAGTGTTGGGGAATGTTTTGTTTTGGTGTACCTAGGGTCGCCATGAGTCAGACCGAACTTGACAGCACCTAACAACAGCAGCCACAACTGGTTAGATATTTGGATAAAATGAGTGGGTGGGCAGAGGGAGGTAGGTGGTAAGACAGATCTTGAGATTGGGGAAACAGTGCAAAAGGGTAACAACGAGAGTTTATCGCAGAGAGAGGCTGCCCGTGCCTGCTGCAGTCTGAACTTCAGCTAAAGGCAAATAAGGGGTCTAATGATTGTGAAAACCAGGAGAGAAAGTGAGACCTTGTCCATCTCTTACACGGCAGTCTTAACGTGTCTGACTCCTTCTGATTCTTCCCCGTGGGTGCCCTTTGACAGGAGAAGGGAGCAAACCTAAAGTCCATGCGGTCTGGGGTTTAAGAGATAACACTGAGAAGAAACAGAGCAAAGAGAGATTAGGGGTTTGAAGATGTGCTTCCCCCACTGGGTTGGGATGTGACGCATTCCAGCTAATGGATTGGGGGGGAGTGTGCCAGGAAAGGGGAGAATGCAAAGGACAGGTAAATCATGAAGCCCTTAGCTGAGGAAGCCTCCGTGGGCACAGCAGCATGAGGAAGCCTCTGTGGACACAGCAGCGTGCTGAGAGAGCCAGTGGTTTCTGCGGCAGGTGGGGTGCATGCAGAACAGGCACCTGAATTGTTCCTGGAGGCAAGCGTTCCTGCAGCGCCTGTGGCTGGCCTCCTCTTAGGAGAGAAAGCTGCGGAGACAGGGCCTTGGGATCGCCAGGCGCCTCTTCTCCTGAGGCTTTCTGAGTCAAAACATGCCAACTCTGCAAAAAGGTCCAAAGCAAATGATACAGCTGATTTACTGTGTCTAGGTTCAGAGTCAAAGTTTATGTAAAATATTGGTCCATGATAGAGAAAGAGCCAAAAATATGAGAGCAGGGATTAAATGTCAAGCCAGATGGATCTTGTGGGACCATTTTTGGATGAGGCAGAGTAGCACGCTATCTTTGGTTTGGAAGCAAGTTCATCTGTTTGGAATTTCTCACTGGAAAGGTACATGTTGATGTTGAGGATGCCGTAAAAAACGGCTAAGTCAGGCTGGGGGTGTAGTTTGGGGATAGAGCATGTGCTTAGCAGGACTAAGCACCAAAGAGGGAGAGTTAATTAAATTCAACAGCTAGACCTCATAACAGGGTGATTTTAAAAAGGTTTTTAATGCGGGAGGCCAAAGAGTAATTTTTTCCAACTAACTTCCCGATTTTTAATTTCGGAGATCTCTATAACTGCCTAGATCATATTTGGCAAACAAAAGTGTTTCACTGGATTTGAAATGAGGGAAATAGTCAATATTAAACACTGCCATGTTGGATTTCTTCTTTATTCCTTTGAAGTTCTGGGAAGTCTTTATAATATTTCTGTGTGTGTGTGTGTGTGTGTGTGTGTGTGTGTGTGGTGTGTGTGCACCGAACTGTGGGAATACTCTGGAAAGCATCTCATTATAAAACAGGTATACTACTGGCTAATATAAATTAAAATTGTTAGAAAACATTGCTTTTAAACCCTTGTTACTCTTAGCGATAATTTCCATTCAGTAACCTAAACACGTATATAAACACCTCATATCCTATCGGTCTTATTTCAGCTGATGCTGCAAAGCAGAGAACAAAGCAACAAGTACCTCTGGTAACAAAGCAACAAGTACCTCTGGCATTCTAAAGATGGGGGTTGGAGACATTCCCACTGGGCTCATTGAGAGGATAGTAGAACCTATCATCAAACCAGCAAGTCTGTCACTCACCTTCAGGTCATCCACAAGGAAGTTAGACTTTTGACAGATGGACTGGAGGGCCCATCAAGGTAAAGGGCAAGCTGTTAATGGGAAAGGGTTGTGTCAACCTAGGATGGAGCAGGGGAGCGGGGGTGTTTGTATGTGTGCACGTACATAGGAGGGAAAGGGGTGGCAGCTGTTCAGGAGTGCCCAGGGAAGGACAGCCTGCCGGCTCCCTTCCCACCTGGATGTTTACTGAGCTACCCAAGTTTGTCGGCCTGCTGGCTTTATTCAGTTCTCTATTATCCGAACAAATACCAGAGATAACTTAGAAAGAGGAAAGGTTATGTTGACTCACTGTGTTGGAGGTTCCAGCCCATGACCCGTTGGCTCTGTTACTTTTGGGCCTGTGGCAAGGTGGCACATTACAGGGACGGCGCATGATGGCGGAAGCCCATGGCAGCATAAAACTGCTCACCTCATGGCTAGGCAGTGAAAAGGAGAGGAAGAGGGCTGGGCACGGTGGAACACGCCTATAATCCCAGGGGCTCAGGAGGCGGAGGCAGGAGGATCGCAAGTTTGAGACCAGAGGCAGTCTGTGTCACTTAGCGAGACCCTGTCTCAAAAAGTAAAAAACTGGGCTGGGGTGCAGCTCAGTGGTCCAGCACTTGCAGAGCATGCAGGCGCGAGGCCCTGGGTTCAATTCCCAGTACTGGAAAAAAAAAAAAAAAAGGAGGAAGAGGAAAGGGCTGGCGCCCCACAATCCCCTTTGAGGGCAAGCCCCCAATGATCTGAACACTTCCCAGGAGTCCCCACATCTTAAAGGTTCCACCACCTCCCAGTAGCACCAGGGGCTGTGGCCCAAGCCTCTAAAATGTGCTGTTGGGGGGCTTTGAGATGCAAACTACAGCACAACCTCTGTGCCTTGGAGTGGAGGTTGGGGAGCACTTCCTGGGAAGCTGCCTGGCTCAGGTGGAAGAACAGCAGCAACAGGCCCTGGAGCCTCAGTGGAAAGAATGACACGTAAGTGAATTCTCAAGTATCCACTGGACGTTTTGGAGGGAACCCAGGCTTGAGTCACTTTTATGGGCACCTTCCTAAAAGGGCTTGAAGGCCAGAAGACCCTTGTTGTTGTTGTTACGTGCTGGTCAAGTCGGTATCTGACTCATAGCAACCCTACGTACAATAGGTGAAACACTATTGTCAGTGCTTCTCTGCTGTTCATAGGGTTTTCAATGGAGGATTGGTTTTTGGGAGTGGGTTGCCGTGTCCTTCTCCCAAGCCTACAGCTTCTGGCGTTTCCAGGCGGTCTCCCATTCAAGGACTGACCAGGGCTGACCCTGCTTAGCTTCTGAGATCTGACGGGATCAGATGCCACAGGGCTACGGCTGCAGGATAGAAGACCGTTAGAGAGAGTAAACCTCATCCTGTTGTTCAGACTCATTTGGACATGTCCTTCTGTTTACCACTTTCCTTTTCCCCCACTGAGCCCTGGTTCAGAGAAGTCAGGAGCCGGGTCCCTGGGAGGACGTCACCACGAATGGAGGGGGAGTTGGAAAAGGTGGGTCAGACTAAGCCCAGGACCTGATGTCAGGAAGGCACTGGGGACCCAGGACAGATGACTATGGCCCCCTCATCCCACATCCCTGTGATCTGTGAGGGGCCACGTGTGGGGAAGAAGCAAAGCAATGAGGCCACGCCAGCGCCCAGCCCTGCTGTGTGGACCCTTCACTTTCAGAAGGAAGAGCAGCTAAAAGAGTTTCCTGCGTCGGCTGGAGAGGGGTCGTGGTGTCAGCAGGAGATGGTGGCCGTGAGGATGATGTGGGGCTGGCGGTGGGGGCTGACGCCTGTGGCCAAGAGCAGGGCAGCACGAGCAGCGCTCATTGATCAACAGCGATGGCCCCGGAGCCCAGAAAGCCCAGGCCCGTGTGATGGAGAAAGAGGTTGGGGCACAAGCTTAGGCTGGTCAGGCAATGGCTCGGCTCCGAACGTCCGTGATTCCTGCTGTATCTGCCTTCTTGGAGCCTCTGAGAAACCTATGAGCAGGTAGATCACCAGGTCACTGTCCAGGGGACGAGGACACTGACTTATCCAGCCTAGACATGTGGCATGAAAGTGCTCTTCTAGGGTCCTCAAACTGGATGAGGCCTCAAGAACCTTTGAATTACACCAGAAGTTTTAAGGTGACCCACCTCCAGGTGGCCTGCAGCCGTAGCCCTATGGCTTCCGATCCCGTCAGATCTCAGAAGCTAAGCAGGGTTGGGCCTGGTTAGTCCTTGGATGGGAGACCGCCTGGGAACACCAGGTGCTGTAGGCTTGGGAGACGGACCTGGTAACCCCCTCCCAAAAATCAATCTGCCATTGAAAACCCTGTGAACAGCAGAGAAGCGCTGACAACGGTGTTCCGCCTGTTGTACAAAGGGTTGCTATGAGTCAGATACAACTAGACGGCACCTAATAACCAACCTCCAAGTTGTTGAATTCTTTACAATGCCACTGTGCTACTCATGAGATAGCACCAGGATAGCACAAACTATGGGCGACTTTGGGAACTTTCAGTATTTGTTGTTGTTTTTAGGTGCCATCGAGTCGGTATCGAGTCGGTACCACTTTGGTCTTCCTGGGACGAGGGGTCCCGGTTCCTACGTGAGACCTCTCCCTTTCCGTCAGATACATTTCCTAGACAGCTGGGCGGTCAGTGTGCAGCCTTCAGTATGTGCTCCCCCCTATCGTAACCCAGAGTCAAACAAGAAATGATTTCTTTGTCCAGGGGAATTTCAGCAGGCGAATACGCCACGACCCTCGGACCTCCCGTCCCTGCCCTCTGTATTCCCTTTTTCCTTCTGTCTTGTTTTGTGGGGAGATTTTCTTTTGTCTTCTGATTCTGCTTCATTTGGCCAGCGCTCGGGTACCTGAGAAGTTCTGAATGTAGCCTTTGTTTGCTGAACCGCTGTGTCCAGCCAGGCAGGGGTGATCACTAAGCCTCTCTACAGTTCACAAGGGCAAACTGCTCAGCCGTGTGTGGTTTTAATTCCCACCGGCTCTTGTCCCTGTAGGCAGTGCGGCATTATCATCACCCTTCATTTTCCAGCTGAGAAGATGATGACATTTGACTTGTTCAAGGACACCGGTGGAGAATGTGTCTGCTTGGGCCCAGGCAGACTTGCGAGTGGAAATAATAGTGGTAAAACTGCATTGAGAAGACTGCCTCCAGTTAGGTTGGGGCTGAGGTTTGCACACTTGTGAAGACATTCTCACACCCTAAATTAGAGGAAGGAAAAACTGGTTGAAGACTTCTGGGGGGAACCTGCCACCAATAGGTGCCTGCACACTCAGATTATTTCTGGATGGTAGCACTTATAAAGAGAGAATTTTAGTGTTGGTGTCGTCTAGCTACTTCAGTTATTTCAGGTGGTCTATTTAGGGCTGGGATTTGGCTCAGTGGGTAGAGTGCTGCGCTGCAGTCTCTGAGGTCCTGAGTTCAATTCCCAGCACCACAAAAGTGGGAGAAGGGCCTGGCAATCCACTCCCAAGGCAATCCCGAAATAGTCAGCCATTAAAACCCTATGAGGGTCGCTATGAGTCGGATACTGACTTGACGGCACCTAACAACAACAACAACAACAACAACAATTTAGGCAATGTTTACAGCCATAGCAGCCTGACATCTGATCCCATCTGATCTCAGAAGCCAAGCAAGCCTGGTTAGTGCTTGGATGAGTGAACACCTGGGAATACTGGGTGTTGTAGAATTGGTGGAAGGACCCGGCAGCTCACTCCTGAAACAATCAGCCATTGAAAACCCTATGAACAGCAGAGGAGTACTGACATAGTGCTGGGCATGGCACATTGTTGGGGAGTGTTTCATTCTATTGTACATAGATAGGGTCACTATGAGTCAGACCCAACTTGATGGCATCTAGCAACAAAACAACAACAATAATGACAACATTTAGGCAACAAGCAAACACAAGAGTCTCTCTTTGGTAGCTTGAACTCTAGCCCTGCTACTCCCTATCACAAATATTTCTTCCCTTCTTTTGTGTCATGTCTTTCTCCCACCTTTTGAATGAAAGGACCCATGTTTTCTTCTTTGCAAAGAAAATCTAGACCATCAGGCTTTAAGACTCCCTCACTTTTCCCCTTCTCAGTTTTGTGAGTTGTCTTTCTGTGGTAGTTAATCTTGATCATCAACCAAATGGACAGATGCATAAGAGAATAGTAAAGCCCTCCTCTGGGTGTGTTTGTGAGGGACATTCTGGAGGAGATTAACCAGAAGAGAAGGAGTTTCCTTGAATGTGGGTGGCACAATCTCATAGGTTGGGGGCCTGGATGGAATAACAGGAGAGAAAGGAGGAAGCCAGGTAAAGAAGGTGTTTTTCTCTCGCTGCCTCCTGGCTGCCCTGGTGTGAGCTGCCCTGCCCTGCCCTGCATTCCCTGCCATGATGGATGGAGCCCTCTGAAACCATAAGCCGAAATCTGTCTTTTCTCTTTTAAATTGTTTCATTTAGGTATTTGGTCACTGTGATGAGAAGTCTGACTAGTACAGGAAATGGACACCAGGGAAGTAGGACTGTTATGGTGACTAAACGTGACCATGTGCTGCTTAAGCCGTCAGAGCTGATTTGCAGGAATTTTTTGTAAGAGTTCGGAGACTTGATCTAGAGAAGCCCTAGGATGCTATAAGCAGAGCTTCACGGAAGATTCTGGTGGGAGCTCAGAAGACCACAACGCCCACAGGAATGCTGATAGGAAAGACTACGTTCATGAGGTTTCAGATGGGAACAAGAACTTTACTGAGAATTGGACTAGGGGCCATTTATGTTACATTGTGGCAAAGACTTTGTCTCCATTTTGTCCATGCCCTGAGACCTTATGAGAGGCTGAGTTTAAAGGTGATGGACTAATTCATTTAACAGAGGAAATTTCAAGACATTCTAGGATCCAGGCTGTGGCATGGCTACTTTTAGCATAGTTTACAGTGAGAATTTTGAGCAAAAACTAGAGTGGAAAGGTTTGAAAATCTTGCAGTTTTTCCATAAAGAAGCTCTCATGGTGTTGGGGCCAAGGAAAATGGCTGCTGTAGAGGTCAGGACCATTAAAAAGAAGCCAAGCCTGCAGCTGTAGCACTGTGGCTTCCGATCCGGTCAGATCTCAGAAGCTAGGCAGGATTACCTTGGTTAGTACTTGGATGGGAGACCACCTGGGAACACCAGGTGCTGTAGGCTTGGGAGAAGGGTCCAGCAACTCACTCCCAAAAAACAACCAGCCATTGAAAACCCTATGAATAGTGGACAAGCACTAATAATACTGTTTTGTGTGTTGTACATAGGGTTGCTATGAGTTGGACACTGACTCGACAGCACCTAACAACAACAAAAAGAAGCCAAGCCCTTTGTATCAGGATGATAGGAAAGATGCTTAGAGGGCATCTCAGGAATTGGCCAGTCTTCACCTATTGAAGGCTCGAGGGTACAAAGGTTTCAACTTATTTGAAAGATTTTCCTTTGAGAAGAGAGCTCTGGGGAGCCCTGCTCACACAGGACCCGCTGTGGAAGTGTCTCCCATGTTCAGTGATCCAGGCCATCAGAGGCCACTACAGCCATGCCCAAAAGGGGCCCAGCTACTACTTGAGCTGCTGGAAGACCTAGGTGTAGTCCATATGATGCTGGTTTTGCAGGCGTGCAGACTGTGAGAGTCACGGGGTCATGGGGGCTTCCACCTAGATTTCAAAGGAAGGCCTGGGAGGCCAAGCGGTGCAGGGCAGGATCAGGATCCCTGTAGGCAGCCTGTGACCGTGTGTTGTGTGAAACCATGAGAATGAAGCCTAAGCGGTAGTAGAGGCCTCGAGAAGCTAGAGAGGGCAGAACCGTGGAGCACCTACCTAGGACAGCTGCAGACAGTGAGCAGAGCGAGTCCAGGAGGGCGGCCACGTGGGCTGCAAACAGCGAGGCCATAGAGACGGGGCTGCCCAACCTCCTTGGAGCTCACACCGCACCACCCCGTCCTGGGTGCCAGACACAGTGTTGTGGCATTTGCTGTTTGCTCTGCTGGGTTTCGGTCTTACTTTGATCTTTTCCCTCCTTTCTATGCCCCAGTCCCTCTGTTTTGAAATGGGAGTGTTTACTCCGTGCCATCGGATGTTGGAAATATATAACTTGCCTTTAAAATTTTACAAGGGCTCACAGAGAAGAGTTTACCTTGAATCTCAAGGGACTTTGGACTTGAACTTTTAAGGAATACCGGGACTGTTGAGATTTCGGGGAAGGAGCTGGTGCATTTTTGATTATACACAGGATAGCTATATTATGTTAGATGGAATGAAAACCTTGTTATAATCTTTATTTGGAGATTAAGTATGGTATAAGGAGATGTGTCTGGGTGTCCAGTTGCTATGGGTGGACTGGTGATGGTTAATCTGGATTGTCAACTTGATTGGATTGAGAAGTGCCTGGGAGTTAGTAAAGCGCACCTCTGGGTGTGTCTCTGAGGGTTTGCCCAGGGAGGATTAACTAAGAGGGGAAGATCCACCCTGAATGGATGTGGCTTCAGCCTATAGGCTGGGGGCCTGGATGAAATACAAGGGGAAGAATGAGAAGGACCACTAGCCTGGGTGTTCTCTCTCCCTGCTTCCTGGCCACCATGATGTGAGAGGCTCTCCTCTGCCACGCGCTCCCCACGGAGATGGGCTGAATCCTCTGAAGCTGTGAGCCAAGGTATATCTTTTCTCTTTTAATCGCTTCTCTCGTGTATTTGAGGGCTGGGATTTAGCTCAGTTGGTAGAGCGCTGCGCTGCAGTCTCTGAGGTCCCAAGTTCAATTCCCAGCACTGCAAAAATGGGAGAAGGGCCTGGCAATCCACTCCCAAGGCAATCCCAAAACAGTCAGCGATTGAAAACCCTGTGAGGGTCTCTGTGAGTCAGATACTGACTCCAGGGCACCTAACAACAACAACATGTATTTGATGATAGCAATGGACAGTCTGACACCCCTTGTATTAATCCTGCCTCCTTTCCTTCTGTTTCCAAGGAAGCAGCTCTGTTCTCTCTGGGGAAATCTCACCACCTTCCCCCTTGGCTACATTTTGACCTACTTTCTTAATGACTCCTCCACTCGTGCTCTCTGGCATGGGAAGCTCCCTCTTGTTGACTCTCATTCCTGTGTGTGCTCATGGCCCTCCGTCACCTTGGTTCTAGTTAATCCAAAGGCGCTTTGCAGTGGTTGGAGGATCTCCCTTTGTTCTTTTGCTTGCACGCTGTCTGATGCAGTGGACTTTTCTGCTTTCCTCCACTCTCTGGCCTCCCCCTGCCACTCCCTGTGGTGTAGCCCTTTCATCCCGTGCTATGGTGCTGCACTCATAGCCCTACTTTTCGGGGCACCAGAGATTTGAAATTGGTAACACCTAGGAGTTTTCCCCTGCCTATCTATGTAATTAATTAATTTTTTTTTCTATACTGGGGTTTGAACCCAGGGCCTCGCGCCTGCATGCTCTGCAAGTGCTGGACCACTGAGCTGCACCCTCAGCCCATTTTTTTTACTTTTTGAGACAGGGTCTTGCTAAGTTACACAGACTGCCTCTGGTCTTGAATTTGCGATCCTCCTGCCTCCGCCTCCTGAGCTGCTGGGATTATAGGCATGCGCCACCACGCCCGGCTTTAAAAAATTTTTTTTATAATACTCACCACTGTAGATCATCCTACGCCCTTGAGATGTTTTTCTCATCCAGTCCTACCGCACAGCCTGTTCCTGCCCCTTTCTGCGGCTGACTACACCCCGTCTCTTTCACAAGCCACCTCTAGCATATGCAAAGGTGTGCGCCTATTTTCCTTATATCCCGAAGAGAACTCCTTCATGGCTTTCTCTAGTGATCCACAGTTATGTCAACGTGACACCCGAGGCTCTGCCTCTCCTTTGAAATACTCTGCTGTGCTCCAGTGGCTAACTTCAGACTCGTCACCAACGCTTCCAGATTGGTGACCTGACAGCAGCTGGAGCTGAGTGTGTGAGGACGGAATCCATCAACCGCCCTCTTGCTCATGAGTTCCTGCTTCTGCCAATTTTGTCCCCAAGTGCTAGAGCTCAGGGCCATCTTTGACCCCCTGCTCTCCTTGTCTTCTACTGTCCGGCTAAGTCCTGTCACTTTCTGCATCACTGTGTGGCCAGGATGCAGCCTCTGCCCTCTGCCAGAGTCCCGGCCCACTGCCTCCCAGTTCTCCTTCCTCATCTCCCCCACGACCTCACGGGGCCCACGGGTGCCCTCTGTCCACGCTCCGCTTCCCCCACACCGCCCTTTCTCCAGAGGAACTTCTGGAGTAACAGCGACTTGGGTCACATTGCTCCCTGGCTCAGACGTGACCTGCACTCGGTTCTGGAATTGCCTCCAAGCTGAATCGCCTCAGACCCTCTGCCTGTGGGCCCAGCCTCTCCTGCCCAGCCTTCTCTCCTCCCTAGAGTCCCATGAGACCCTGCTCCACTTCAGTGGAAATCCCCATGGCACTCCCAGTTCTTTTCCCATCCTTGCCTTGGTTTATGGGATTGGTTTCTCCTCTGACAACCTTTCTCTCTTCTCCACCTCCGCTGCTCCCAACTCCCCTGTCCTGCGTGGCCCTGGTTCTGTGCTTCCGAACGCCAGGGTCCATTCTGAGGGAAGGAAGGAGGGAGGCGATATCTACCACACACCAGCAGCTATGACCTTGACCCCCCAGCCCCCAACGTGTGTCCATTCAGTCATTCTCAGCTGTGCTTCTCAGCCTCCGCTGTACAGCGGAGCCACCGTGGAGACTGCGTCCCAGACCAATGAAATAAAACCCCCGGAGCTGTGACCCACTTATTAGTACTTTTTAAAGCTCATCAGTGATTCCTATGTGCAGCCAAGGGTTTATGTTTACTAATACTGGGCATTTTTGTAGACATCTTAGTGATTTTTCCTTGTCCAGTCATTAGTCCCGGTGAGATTCATTGTTTTATTTATTTTATTTATTTTTATATTTCCCATGGCATCTAGCACTATTTCTTAGACCCAGTGGACCTTCAAAAACACCCAAAAGGTTGTACATGAATTTAAGACTGGAAAATAAAAATAAGAAGTCAACTTTTAAGGGGGGAATGCAAGTCAGCTCAGTGGCTACCCCACACTGGAAATGGGGAGCTGAGAGTCACGCGTGTGTTACCAGTCTATTTTAAGTATTTGATAGAATCCATTTGTACCCAAGCAGTTAGTATGTGAGTTAAGCATTGATTAATTTCTATCTGGTGGGGCTATATTTGCCCACATTATAATAGCAATTAATACAGTGCAATATGTTGTTGTTGTTGTTGTTAGGTGCCATCGAGTCGGTATCCGACTCACAGCGACCCTCATAGGGTTTTCAATGGCTGTTTCCGGATGGCCTTGGGAGTGGATTGCCAGGTCCTTCTCCCATTTTTGCGGTGCTGGGAATTGAACTCTGGACCTCAGAGACTGCAGCACAGCCCTCTACCAACTGAGCTAATTCCCAGCCACAGTGCAATATACAACTTGATAAATTGAGTGAGTATCTGTCCTATGTCTCGGGTTGTTAAATAAGTAAAACTTCTGGGGGAGAAAAGGTTTTAGGAAGCATAGCTAAAGTATCACATTCCGTGAAGCTGTGTTTTTGAAAGAAATGAAGCTTAAAGAGTTCACGTTAAACGCATTTTCCCTTTCAAGAACACCATAGAATGTGTTAGGGCAAATGAAGGAAAAACTGGCCTTATCTCGGGCTTATCTGCGTCTCTCCATGCATTGTATTTCTGGTGACAACTGGTGGGTGTTACACAGTATATTGCAGTCTGTAGGGATGGGAAGCAACATAAATCCATTTATAACTGGGCTGTTGCCTGCAGCCATAGCCCCCTGGCATCTGATCCCATCAGATCTTGGAAAGCTAAGCAGGGTCGGGCCTGGTTAGTCCTTGGATGGGAGACGGCCTGGGAACACCAGGTGCTGTAGGCTTGGGAGACAGACCCGGCAACCCACTCCCAAAATTCTATCCGTCATTGAAAACCCTATGAACAGCAGAGAAGCACTGACAATAGTGCCGGGCATGGCACGGTGTCAGGTAGTGTTTCATCTGTTGTACATAGGGTCGCTATGAGTCAGGCAGTACTTGACAGGACCCAACAACAACAACAACAACAACAACAACAACAACAACTGGGTTGTTGCTATAGTCAGGGGAGGTGGCCTCCTACTAAGAAAATAAATAGCAAGCAAAGAAAGAAGACCGCTGAGCGAGGTCTTGTTTCTGGTTTATAAAAGAATGGTGTTTCTTGTGGAAGATGATTTAACCTCCTGGCCTCTGATGCCGTAGAAATTCATGTTAAAATCTAGCTAGGTGTGGCAGCCTATGCCTGTGATCCCAGCTACTTGGGAGGCTGAGGCAGGAGGATCTCCTGAGCCCAGGAGTTCAAGGGGAGCCTAAGAAACATAGTGAGACTCTGTCGCAAACAACAACAACAACAACAACAACGACAACAACAATGACACCCTGGCTTGGTTTACCAGAGGGGTTGACCTTGGGCAGAGTTCTTGGTCGCCCCAAGCTTTAGAGTCCTCAGCTGGGAAACGGGGAGTGACATGTAGATCTCAGTTCATAGACGGATTGAGCTGCATCACATATGTAAGGCAGCTGACCATCAGTAGGACCCAAGGAAAGTTCTCTATTCCTTAGGGCAGCATAGATTACAGTGATTCATGGGCTCTCCCTGGCCTTAGTAGACTTCCAGTGTTTTCCAGTTGTTGTTGTTGTTGTTAGGTGCCGTCGAGTTGGTATCCGACTCATAGCGACCCTCATGGGTTTTCAATGGCTGACTGTTTTGGGATTGCCTTGGGAGTAGATTGCCAGGTCCTTCTCCCATTTTTGCGGTGCTGGGAATTGAACTCGGGACCTCAGAGATTGCAGTGCAGCGCTCTACCAGCTGAGCTAAATCCCAGCCCTGTGTTTTCCAGAGTGCGCCTTTTATGATGTTTACAGACAGAAATATGTAGTTTCATTTTGGGTCTGAGCATTGTTTATTCTTTTTTGAGCCGTGTAATGATTTTATATTTTCATTCCCTTGTCAATTCATGGAATCGTTTTTATTTTTCTTTCAGTACCCAGGGCTGAGCCCAGGGCCTTGCCCATGCTAGGCAAGTGCTCTGCCACTGAGCTGTACTCCCCGGCCCTTTTTTACTTTTCATTTTGAGACAAGGTCTTGCTAAGTTGCACAGGCTGCCTCTGGCCTTAAAACTCCTGGTCCTCCTGCCTCAGCTTCCCGAGTTGCTGGAATTACAGGTATGCAACATGAACTTCACTCACAACATATGATTTAAATCACTCAGGAGAAATGTAATGGTTTTACACAGGCATCCTATCCGCTTACAGAGAGTGGAGGGCAGTGAACCAACCTGGCTTCCAAGGAAGTCACACTATCATTGGAAAAAATTTCTAAACTCATTCCCAGTTGCAGAAGTTTCTTGAAATTGAGATTGAAGAGGCTGCCTGCCTTGGGGGCTTCTATGTATCTTACTGCCTAGCGTTGTATCTATGTAACTTACTGTAACTGTGTAATTTACTGCCTAATGTGTACATTGCTTGAACTGTTCCCAGTGGCCTAAAATTCCCAAAAGAGCTCATTCTTATTCCAGGTAGAAGTTTTACACAGTGGGTTAAAATCTGATCAAAGACCATTTTAGAAATCTCAAGCAAAGCCTGCCATTTTTAAAAAGCAACTGGCCAATGGCTTCTTCCTGCCCACCTGGTCCCCGTTTCCTTTCCTGTCTAGATACTTTGTGCAGTGCTGTTTTCAGTCTTCTTGATTTTTCCTTACTGAAGTTAATTCTCTCAAGCGCTGCCTCATGCAGAAAGACTTTACAAATTCAGGTGGAACAGACTGACGTGCGCATAAGGCCGATATCGAGGCCCATCTACATGGAAGGAAAATGAAATTTGTGGATCGAGGAGGGAAGCTTAGTATTTGTGTCTCTTCTGAAAGCCAGCTAGGATCTAGAGAGGAAACTATCTGAGCCACCGTGAGTGGATCCAAGTCATCTTATTTCCTGAGACTGGTTTAGTCATCACAGGGGGCCAAGGCAGAGACTGGCGTTGCGGGATTATGAATGACAGTGGGAACCTCTAGTGCTGAGCTGTAAATGTATTAACATCGTTTCGTGCTTTACTCAAATAGCTGGCTCTTTCAAAAAAGAATTTTTAAAAGAAATAGATGCAATACATTTTCTCTGCACCCTAACTTAAATTCTCTGAATTTCTACTCCCTCTTTGGTATTTTCAATTCCAGAGCAACTCATTAGGCTTTTCATTATTTTCTTTTTTAGCTTCTTCTATTACAGAGCTTTGCTTCCCCCGTGGACTGCCACATCTTTGGTTTTTCAGTTCTTGGGATTTGGCTTCCCAAGTCCGGAGCTAAGGAGCCAATTTGCATTCCATCCTTGTCCCAAAGTCCTTCTCCTATTCTGCATACCCCATCTTGTCTAAATTTATCAAGAGGGAAAAGGAATGTATTGCTTTGGTCAGAAAAAAAAAATCCCTTGCTGAGTTTCAACTTCATTAGAAAACATATTTGAGCGAAGCTGGCCAGTCCCCGTTCCTAGGACTCAACATCTTAGATGATTTTGGAGAGAATCTTTTTGTGATTGTTTCTGTTCTCATGGAGACTGAAACTACTCAGGCTTAACCGCACACTATGCCAGATTGAATTTCCCCATCCGTACCTCTTTCTGGTGAGCGAGGCAGTGGAGATGGGCTCTTAGTCAAGGTTTTCTAGCTACTAGCCCAGAGAAGGGCTCCATCGGAGCACCTCAGAAAGCTGGAAATTTGCCCTTTAATCCTAATCCTGAGAGTTTTGACCACTGATTCTTTAAAAAAAAATTTTTTTTTGATGAACATGTATTAATTGAAGACATTTATGGGATTGACTGGGAAGCATGGTGGATAATGAAGACAAGGATTTAGAGGGGCAGGGTTTTCCTAGAGAATTGGAGGAGGAGGGATCTGGAAGAAGTCTTGCGGAGTAAGAAAGATACCTGGCTCCAGCTTCCACCCTCCACTCTGACGGCTGTGGAAGGCTATGCAGCCTCCACCAGGGTGAGGGAGGCAGGGGCCGCCATGACCTCCAGGACCTGCCAGGCTGCTCAGACAAGGCATTGAGGGGCCATTCAGGGGGGTCCCAGCCATTGTGGTCCCAGAACAAGGGTTTTGAGCGTTTTATAGCAGCTCAGTCAACTGAGAACCAGTGGCACAGAGCAGTGGGGAGAAGGGGGCAGGCTCCCCTCAGAGGGTGGGTTTCAGTTCCTTTAGAGCTTTCTGCATGAAAGTTATTAAGGAAAGAAGGAAGAGGGGAATTCATAGAGTTGCACCCTGTATTTTGAGGTTTTTCTCTCCCTATTTTCCCCTCTACATTGTTCCAGTTCCCCTTCCCCCTTTGCCATCATCCAGTCCCTCCCAATGGTCCCTTTCCTCTCATAGTGCGTTCACGTGGACTTCCCATTCTTAGATAAGTTGGGTATACACGCATATATATGTATATGTGTGTGTGTATGTATGTGTGTGTATCTATGTGTATGTGTGTGTGTATGTATATATATGTACGTGTGTATATATGTATGTCGGGATGTGGCTCAGGCCCGGCAGAAGTCAGAACCTTGCCCTGACACCAAGTGGGTATCGGGGACCCACTGGACCTGGTTGGTGTGGTGGCCAGAGGCGCCAAAGAAGGACCTCAGGAGACCTGTGGGAAACAGGAGAGGGAAGGTTTATTGGGTTACTCCCCAAGTGGGGTGCAACCAGCAAGCAGCCCCTGTCAAGTGCTCAAGTGCTAGCTCTAAGGCTGCAGCACAGAATGCTACAGGCTCACAGGTGGTACAGCTCAGCCTTAAAGGCACAGCTACAAGCAGTTGGTGTTCCGCTGGGCTGGAGGTCCAGTTGTCTTGACTCTCGCAGCTCGCCTTCTCTGCCTCCCTCCTGCCCAAGGATGGGAGCAACTGGGAGGCTCTTCATGGCTTGCTTGTAGCCTTCGGTGCTTCGGGGCCCCTGGTCTTGACGCGTCGGCTTGCTTGGAGATATTCTGCTGGATTGTGGAGTGCTAGATCAAGGTGATGGGATCTGGACAGCAGTTGAGGGATGGCGAGAGATGAATGGTGAAGTGGGGTCCAGGAGCCCTGCTTACATAGGGTCCCAGAGAGGGGTGTGTACTGGAGTTAGCCAATCAGGGCACATTCCTGACACGTACAGCAGGTAAACTGTCATACCTGCCAGGTAGGGGCAGTTATTTAACTGAGATGCTAGGGGTAGCCAATCAAAATTGAGGCAGTTGAGGCTGGTCAGGCTGGTCAGGGGCCATCTTTGCTCACTCGATGGGAGGGGTAGGAGTTGGTGAGTAGAATGTGGCCATGGGTCAGCTAAAGGTCAGTCCCTCAGGCTAGTATGAGGGACCCTGATTATGGGGTGCATTTTAAAAATCCTTTGAGGATTTTTTTCCTTTAAGGTAGTTTTAGGTCCCACACACGAGTGAGAACACTAGGTATTTTTCTTTTTGAGTCGGGGTTATTTTGCTTAGAATAATACTCTCCAGTTCCACCAATGTTGCTGCGAGTGACATAATTTCATTCTTCTTCACTGCTGAATAGAGTGTTTCCAGGCATGGCACTCAGGAAGGCCTTGTTTAGGAAGCTGAGTTTCTAGAGGTGCGTCCACCAAAAAATCTCCCTGAGCCCATGGACAGCGTGGTAAGTCTGTGCACCTCCAGGGCTCCAATAGGAAGGGCCTCAAATGAACGGCCTCTCCTCCTCCTGAATTTGTATCCCACTTGTTGAGTGCTCTGCCTGTTTCTTAAAATAATGCACCCTCATTGTTGTTGAAAATTCAGACTAGTTCTGTAAAGCTCTTTGTCATATCCAAGTGTAAGGGGATTCTTTCTGAGACTTTTTAAAAATCAAGTTCCCTGTGTGTAAATCTCGGCACCTCATTTACATCAGCAGATGCTGAAGTGACATTTCAAGGGAGACCGCTAGACCACGGGCTCAGGGGAACCCCTGGCGGCCCTGCCTGGGTTGGATTGCGCAGTGTAAGCTTCACAGAAGGCCAAAAGTGCATCTAAGAACCGAGCGCCCAAACAAGGCAGAGAGGCCCCCAAAGGAGTGTGATTGTGCTGCCCCTGATAGCGCTCTCGGTGAGCCCCGCCACCTCCAGAAATAACATGTGTCAGCTGAAGCAATAAACAACACTCACATCTGAAATTCCAGACAGCCACGGATGTGCCAACCTAAATGTAAAGCGGCACCACTAACAGCACATCTATAATTACATCTTGTTTTATTAGTCGCAGAGGGTAATTGCATCCAGAACATTCCCCGTGCGAATGGCTGCTCCAGAGATAATGTAGACGTTGCTCTGAGAATACAGTGTGGTAGAGGAGTTTCTAGTGATTTTCTAGCACTCATCACGAAGCAAGCACCATATGGGCTAAGGCAGCATGGGGTGGCCAGAAGTCAGGATGTCGGAATCCTCTGTGGGTCAACTCTTTTCATCTCTGCACTCTCTGCCCCTGAGGGTCTTGAGGGAGGGGGAGGCTTTGGAAAACACCAGGCAGGCGGTTCTGTGCTTGGGGCTGGGCCTCAGGCAGCCAGTTTGAGTCGCGCTGAGGTTTAAGCCAGCTCTGGCGTGCGGCACCCTTGGCAAAGCGATGGGCATAACATGCCCTTTCCTCTTTTTTCTCCCTTTATTGGTAAATGATGGTGGGGGACAGAGTAATACAGCATTGGCTTTTTCCATTGTGCAACTATGACATCACTGTTGGTAACACTTTTATCAACGTGCAAGGTTTATGGAGCCTTATGACTAATATGTAGTAAAACTCACATGCCTGTTTGGGTTATGTTCCCCTATTTTTCCAATGTGCTCGCGAAGTTGCGTCGTTTACATTGGGATCATCCTCTCCCTTTATCCCTCTACACTGGCTCTCCTCCCCATCCCACCTTCCGAAATCTTCACTTCCCTCTGCTAGGCTCCTCCCCCTTCTTTCTATTCTTTGTATTGTCCCTTCTTCACTAAGTTTAATTATGCATTTTTTGTATGTCAACTTACATATAGAATTTTTTTCTTCCTTTAAGTAAGAACATCATCTTAAGTGAGCCAATACAAGCTCAAAAAGAGAAATAACATGCCCTTTCATGGCATCCTAGTCACCTCTGTGGGGGGACATTGAGTGCCGTGCCATCCTCCATCTGAACCATAGAGTCCAATCTAAAGACGGACATAATTGTTTTAGGCACTGGCTTTTAGGCTCTAAAAGATCCTGGCTATCAAACTGTATCTGTGCCTGTTAGAATTTCCATGTATTAGGACTGAACTGAAATATCCATAGGACTATGGCAGATATCCAACAGAACACAGAGGGGCCTGTGCTTCACATAGAGGGGCTCAGAAAATGTTCCTTCTTGTCAGTCGTGAAATCTTCCAGAAACTTCTGGAAAAGTGAAGTGCGAGCACAGCTCCCTGGCTTCATTCTTGTGTTGCTGCTTTGTGGGGTGAGGCTCACAGATGCCTTCCCGAGGGATGGGGGGGTGGGGGGTGCCCATGTGTCCTTCTCACTTGCTTTTTCCGTTAGGATATATCTGTGGCTCCCAATCTCTGGACCCACTCCTAGAGTAGTTTTCTTCTCTTGGAAGTTCGGAGTCTTTCTGAGTCCTGCGGGGTGCAGCTAGAGCTGTAGAACGTGTTGGGGTGATTCCTAGTAAAAGTCCCAGGAAATGCCAAAGATTGTTACTAATCTAAACTCTTGTAAATGTCCAATGAGAGAGGGAGAAAAATACGTTTTCCCCAGTCTGATGCAATTTGCATAATGTAAGGTGGCTTCCTTTGGAAGGCCAATGTTTTGGGATAAAACTTCTGAAAGAATTTTGGACGCTCGTTTTCCTAACGACCTTAAATGTTCTTTAATTCTTGGTTCATTGTGTAGTCTCTTTATTAATAGGTGTGCTGGCCACTACACTGGTGGCCACTGGACACATGAAGGGGAAGGAGGCTGGTCTCTAACTCTCAGTGGGGAAGATGGATTCACAGGTGAGAGCTATAATGCCACCTGTGGTGAGGACAGTGGGGACAAGAGCAGGTTGTCATGAGAGACCTGGCTCAGAGAGATGCTTCGCTCAGCTGAGAGTCCTGGGAAGGCTCTGTGGAGAGAGTGGGGCCCCACCTGACATTTGAAGGGTGTGGAAGTTTCTGGAAGTCTGATGGAGTACAGGAGAAAGATACGGAAACAAGTCCATGGGACTTGGTAGTAAGGGCCATCCGGGGCACCAGCCAGAACAACTCCGGTGGAATACTGGGGCCAGAAGCGGGGCTGCAACAGATCAGCAGGGGACCCGGGGGTGCGGAGGTGGATGTGAGAAAGAAAGGGTAGAGGCGGGCTGGACGGTCACCCCAAATAGTGCTGGGGTCAGGGACGTGTTTTATTTTTAACTTTAATTAGACCCTTTTTCTAAGGCTTGAAAAACCTGTGTCATGTTCCAATAACACAGGAAAGAATGAAGGGCCAGGACAGACAGGAGGGAGCCAGGAAGGGAGGAGAGCCAGGGGGTCAGGGGAACAAGGAAGTCGTGCCAGTCACCTAGAACTCAAGTGGGGGAGTCCTGGGCAGGAGGGTGACATTTTCTTCTTTGCGTAACGGTGACACCCTCTGTCCAGCCTGCACACCCCTCAGCAAGGTTGGAGGGCAGAAGTCCTATGCTCCAGGGCCGTGAGGGGTGGCAGGTGGGGACTCTGGCAGCCTGGAGCCAGCCCTGCTGGGCGGCAGCTGATCTCTGGCTCCCGCTGTGTCTGCCACGGGAGAACGTAGCTCCAGCGTTGCAGCCTAAGGAAGAGCTAGAAGTCTGGATTTTCATGTGCAATCTCCCAATTTTGAAATGCTGGCAAGTATTAAAAGCAAGCAAACAGACACAGCAGCACAGGGGGCCGGCAAGATATGTCTGCCGGCTTTGGCTGCCCCCTGACACCGGCTGGCAATCTCTGATCCAGAAAGATGTCTGCTGGGGATTAGGTTTATTCTGACATCTTCACGTCTCAACTCGATCTTCTCTGAACAACCGTGAGGAAAATAAAATGTTAATGTGGAAAAATAGCATGGACGTTTGAGAAAAGAAGCAGGACAGTGCATGTAATCCCCCTGTGTTCGCTTACATGCCGTGACCTCTCCCGAACTGTAATTCCAGGAAGTTCATTCCCTCATGTCCATGCCTGTTAGCGGAATTTGCTTTGTTCACTTTAAAGTTCTCTGAATCATTGGATTGCCCCAGGAACCAGAGAGGCCTTTACGACTTAGCTTGTTGCTGAAAGTAAAGTGGAAAACATTAGGTTTTTAAAAATCGGGTCCTCATACCATAGGACAAGTCTGAAAAAAATTAGAGATAAATAGGGAGGTACCTGCATGAATCAACGGAAACAGAGCCATTAATTTATGCTCTGCTTGGATTTGACGTTTGTTTGTGGCAGGACAATGGTGGGTGATACATGGTAAACTGGACACGATACCTTCATAAACCGTGCGCGAAGGAGGCCAGGAAGGGGCCTGATTTCTGAAATGCGATGGATTATGTTGCTAACACTCACGGGGATGGTGGATCTCGCGCTTTACCGTGGGTCTGAATCGCGTGGAAGGCTTGTCGGAACCCAGGTTCCTGGGCCTGTCCCAAGGTCTCTGGTTTACTAGGTTCGGCCAAGACCCCCTCTTATAGGAGTTGTGGATGCTGCTGGCTCAGGGACCAGCCTCTGGGATGTTCCAGAGCCTCTCCAGGCTTGACCGTTTGCCTCGAGCATCAGCCGGGTTGTGCGGCACGAAGTCTTTTGGTTCACAGGAAGCTGGCGCGTGCTTTTGGACTGCAGGCCTGAACTCTGGCAGTGGCTGTGAGCAGACCAGAGATTCTTTACCCCACATGGTTCAGGTTTCCTGTTTCCTGTCAGAGGCTGCTGCTTCCTCTGGAGTGGTCTGGTGATGGGTTGCCGTGGTGACCTCAATATCTTGATTATTGAGGTGTCGATGCTCAGCTCCGAGCCTCCCTTTCTGTACGGCGTATTGTGAATTACGGACTGTGCGCTGCCTTTCTGTTGGGCCTGCTGGCTCCCCGCTAGGTTCTGCCAACAGGGGGCGCTGTGTAGTCACAAGGTTGTGACAAATTCAAAAGACGCACAGCCAAGAATGTTCATGAGCTTCTGCCGAGAGCTCCTAAGGCTCTCTCCTAGCCTCCTTATATGTGAACTTTATTTCTTAGTAACAAATTACAGAACAGAAAAGGAAAGTATGAACTTTTTAAACCTGATCATTGTTTCTCTAATCTCTTTCTCTTAACAATCAAAGGTAAGATCAGGGCAGGGCAGACTCTCCAGACGTTTCTTCCAAATCACAAGAGATAATCGATAAGTGGCCTTCCAGGAACCAGGACATCAGTTAGTGTTTTCAGAAACTCATTTTACTGCATGCACCAGTAAGCCTTCAAACAAAAGACACAGAGAACAGGTGGGCATTTATGCCTCTCCCTCTAGTAAGGTGGGCGTCTTGGCCTTTCCAGGCAGTCCTGCCTCTCCTAATGGCTTCTCCATGACTATGCCTATCTTAGGTTGTCCCTCCGCTTATAAGAGATCTTACCTGTCATCAGCAGTCAGCCCTCCTGAGAGCCAGACAGGGTGAAGAGAGATGTATTCATTGTAACATATTTGGGGGTGCAGCATTTAGAGGTGACAGCGCTGGAAGGTCGATAAGAATGGAGTGGGATAAAGACTCGCTCCTTCCTGTCTACTCCGCCTGCTCGTTCTTAGCAATGCTGCCCCAGAAAGGGTTATTCATTCTGACGATGGCAGCGGGTTCCCTTTGCTGCACCCCTAACGCCTCTCAGAAGCAGCCTCTGGGCCTCAGTTCAGGGGTGTTGCTCCTGATAGAAGGTGCGCTTTCCCTCAGAGATCGGGGCTCTCGCTTCAGTTCCTCCCTTCACCTTCTGGAGACATGGCGCCAGCCAGGCGCATTTCCTTGGAGTTTGGGTTCTCACCCTGCAGAATTTCTCTTCTAGGCTTCCAGTTTCTAATAATTCCAGTTGCTCTTCCTTGTCCCCTCCGCCTGAGGGGTGGCCACAGCCTCCTGCAGGGGCTGCTTCTGTGTCACCTCCGAGTTCCCTTTGGCTTCTTCAGTCTTTCAACATTCGCTGAGACAACTCCCTGTGTTAACTTCATTCTGCTAAAAGAGTGACGGATGTTTCTAATTTTCTGACTGCATACCAAGAATATTACCACTGATGTCCACCTCTCTGCCATGCTGGCCTGCACTCTGTGCCACCCTGGAGTTGCAGAAGGTGGTGGCATGTGTCTCAAAAGTCACCAAGAAAGTGTATGAACAGCTGTAAGTTCATGTTGTTGTGTTATTGTTAGGTGCCATTGAGTCGAGTCCAACTCATAGCGACCCTATGTACAGCAGATCAAAACACTTGCCAATTCTGTGCCAGGCAAACGATCTTATTTGTGTTTAAGCCCATTGTTGCAGACACTGTGTCAATTAGGATCAAAATCACATGGAAGGCTTGTCTCTGGACCCCACTCCCAGACTTGCTGCATTTTGAACAAACTTTCTAGGTGAGGCTCCGTGATGGGTGATGGTAATGCTGTGTCAGCTTGGCGAGGCCACGGAGATCAGTTGTTTGGTCGAACACCAGTCTGTAGACACCCCTTGAGTTATGATGGGGTTACATCCCAGTAAGCCCACTGTAAGCATCTAACATTCCTGAGCTGCCAAACGTCAGGGCTTACCAACACATTCTACTGTAGACTATGGGTTGTTTGTCTCATGAGCACGTGGCTGCGCCTCCCTGCCTCTCCTGGCATTGGGAAAAAGTGTTGTACTGTGTTGTAGTTTGAGACTTAAACGTCCCTCAAAGGCCCATGTGTTATAGGCTGGATGGCACTGTTGGGAACTGGTGGAAACTCTAAAGTTGGGGCTTAGCGGAAGGTCCGTAGGTCACTGGAGGCCCCTGCGGGGGCTTGCCAGACTCTGGTCTCCTCCTCTTCCTCTCTCTCACTTCCTGGCTGATGAAGGAAGCAGTTTTGCTCTGCCACCTGCTTCCACCATAATGTGACGCCTATTGTTATTAGGTGCCCTCGAGTTGGGTCTGACTCATAGAAACCCTATGTACAACAGAACGAAACACTCCCTGACACTGTGCCAGGCACACGACCTTTTCATGTTTGTTCCCAATGTTGCAGCTCCTGTGTTTCTTCTCATCTCCAGTTGTGCCACATCAGCAAAAGAGGCTTAGAGGTTTTACTCCATTCCCGTCACTAAGGTTGACTCTACTTTGAAGAAGCAAATCTTCCCCAATTATTTCTTGAATGCCTTCCAGCCTGGGGGGCTCATTTTTCCTCATTATATTTGACAGGGATTCTCCGCTATTCATTGGGGTCTCCATGGTTAATTTTTTTGGGAAAGGGCTGCTGGGTCCTTCTCCCTAGTCTGTCTTAGTCTGGAAACTCAGCTAAAACCTGTCCACCATGGGTGGCCCTGCTGGTATCTGAGATACTGGGGGCATAGCTTTCAGCATCACAGCAACACGTGAGCCCCCACAGCACAACAAGGTGACAGACATGTGGGGGAATATGATGACTACCTTCCCCAAATGATGCAGCCAATTAATCATGGACTAGAACTTCCAAGCCTGCAGCCATAGCCCTGTGGCATCCAATCCCGTCTGATCTCGGAAGCTAAGCAGGGTCAGGCCTAGTTAGTACTTGGATGGGAGACTGCCTGGGAACACTAGATGCTGTAGGCTTGGGAGAAGGATGGGCAACCCACTCCCAAAAAACAATCAGCCATTGAAAACCCTATGAACAGCAGAGAAGCACTGACAATAGTGTTTCGCTGTTGTACGCAGGGTCGCTATGAGTCAGATACTGAGTCTATGGCACCTAAAAACAGCAACAACAACAACAACAACAGAACTTCCAAAACAATGGGCTAGAACTCCTTTTCTCTTTATAAATTCATTACCTCAGTTCTTTCCTTGTGGTGACAGAGCACTGACTGCCACAGACTGCCTGGGAAAAGGTTAAACTTCAAGGCAGAGTTTCTACTGAATGCAGTTACTCTTGCACCATTGTACAATAGAAAACTAAATTGCACCATCAAAAGTCTTCGGATATTGCTGTGAAAATATTTTTAGATGTGATTAACATTTCAATCAGTAGACTCGGAGAAAAGTAGGTTAATTACCCTCCATGACGGGCCTGATTGGATGAGGCCCCGTCACACCCATGTCTGAGGATTTTAGAAGAGAACAAAATTGACCTCAAGATTGCAACATAAAAATCCTGCCTGAGTTTCCAGGCTTCCTGGCCCATCCTTCAGAATCCACTCTTTCCCTACTTTCTAGGCTGCCCGGCTTGCCATATGGGTTTTTAGACTTGCCAGCACCCGCCAATCACATAAGCCAAATCCCTAAAATCTTTCTGTCCCCGCTACTGGTTCTGTTTTTTCTGGGGAATCTCACGGATGCAAAGGGAGTCAAGAATCTGCCTGTTAACTTCGTGATTCTGGTGGGTTAGACTGTGAAGCACCCTGATGAGGGATGAGAGGAGAAAACGCTGTAGAAGCGCCTGTGGCGCGCTGTAGAGCGACCGTTCGCTGGTACATTCCATTCAGTCAGTATTTCCCGCATGCCAATCACGGGTCTGGGAGCCTTTCCAAGCCCTGGGCATCTCGCAGTGTGCAAGACAAGGCCAGGTAGCTGTCTCCTGGGAACTAAGCTCTCACGGGCAAGGGTCTGTAAGACGCATCTTTTTGAGCAATTAAAATAAAAAAGTAAAGCCTGGTGTATATGTTAAAGGCCTACAGCTGTTCTCCCTCTTTCACCCTAACATTTGGAAAATAGCTACTTGGTCAATTGACTGGAAGAGATCCATGTTTGTGGCTATTTCCAAAAAAGGGGATCCAACTGAATGTGCAAACTCTTGGCCAATATAATTAATATCACACACAAACAAAATTTTACTAAAGATCATTCAAAAGTGACTGCAGCAGTAGATAGACAGGGAATTACCAGAAAATCAAGTGGGATTCAGAAGAGGGCGGGGAACCAGGGACAGCATTGCTGAAGTCAGGTGGATATTATCGGAAAGTAGAGACTATCAGAAAGATGCCTATCTATGTTTTATTGACTATGCAAAGGTATTTGACTGTGTGGATCATAATAAATTATGGATAACACTTTGGAAAATGGGAATACCAGGGCACCTAAATGTACTCATGAGAAATCTGTATGTGAACCAGGAGGCAGTTGTTCCAATAGAACAAGGAAACACTGCCTGGTTTAAAGCTGAGAAAGGTGTGCATCAGGGCTGTATACTTTCACCCTATCTCTTCAATTTATATGCTGAGCAAATAATCCAAGAAGCTGGACTTTATGAGGAAGAAGGTGGCATCAGGACTGGAGGAAGACTCATTAACAACCTGCATTATGCAGATGTCACAACTCTGCTTGCTGAAAGTGAAGAGGATTTAAAACATTTACTGATGAAGATCAAAGATCATAGCCTTCAATATGGGTTGCGACTAAACATCAACAAAACAAAAATCCTCACGACTGGGTCAGTAGGCAACTCCACAATAAATGGAGAAAAGATTGAGGTTGTCCAAGATTTTGCTTTGCTTGGCTCTATAATCAGCACCCGTGAAAGCAGCAGTCAAGAAATCAAAAGACGCATTGCTCTAGGAAAAGCTGTGGCAAAAGATCTCTTAAACTATTGAAAAGCAAAGATGTTACATTGAAGACAAAGGTGCGTCTGACTCATGCCATGGTATTTTCAGTGGCATCATATGGTTGTGAAAGCTGGACATTGAACAAGGGACAGGAAAAGAATTGATGCTGGAGATAAATATTGAATATACCATGGCCTGCCAAAAGAACCAACAGATCTCTCCTAGAAGAAGTGCAACCAGAGTGCTCCTTGGAAGCAAGAATGGCCAGACTGCATCTTACATATTTTGGACATGTAGTCAGGAGAGAACAATCCCTGGAGAAGGACATCATGTTTGGGAGAGTGGCAGGTCAACGCAAAAGAGGAAAACTCTCCACCAGATGGATTGACACAGTGTCTGCAACAATGGGCTTAAACATAAATAAGATCATTTGCCTGGCACAGAATCAGAAAGTGTTTCCATCTGCTGTACATAGGGTTGTTATGAGTCGGACTCGACTTGACGGCACCTAACAACAACAACAACATATACTCCAACATTCTTGTTCTCTTCCTGTCCTGTAGAGTTTGGGAGGCTAAAAACTACATTCCCCAGAGTACCCTGTCACCCAGGTCTCAGATTTGATTTAGGTTCTGTCAATAAGAAGTACCTGCATGCAATTTGGAAACTGGAAATAAAATGAAATACCAAGAAACCAGACTTCCTTTCTGTTTCTCTGAAAGCAGCGGTTGGAGGCCTGTGACTTTTCTGTAGCAGCGGTGGCAGACGTCTCAATGTCTTACACTGGCTTCCTGGCTATCGGGAAGCAGAAGATGGAAGAAGAGTTTTGCCGAAGTGGACCTTGGCAGAGGGGGCGTGGTCTTGCATCACATCACTGGAGGGACGGCTTCCGATCTCATCTGGAGGCATCCTAAATTTCTAGCACCTTGGTTAGGGACACTGCCGGCTGCTTCCTCGGTGGCCCAATTCTGTGTTATAGCTGTGGGAGTCATTCCTGGAAGCTTAGCCTTTTCAAACTTCCCACTCACTTGGCGAGCCATTTTATAACTTGTCATCAAGATTTTCTTTTTGCTTGAACTGGGTGGGAAATGGGCACCTTGTTTTCAAAGTTGACGGGCATCACGTAGGCATGGGTGGTGACAGCACTGTCACCTCACATGTGGATGGCATTGAGGGTGGGGGCTGACGGGGTTGCCTGCTGGTTGGAACGTTGACCACCGTGCGTGACTGCTCATTTGGCTCGGAGGCGTAGATGTCCTGCCACATAAACAGGGCTAAGGGTGTCGCTGGGTTCACAAGGACCTGGAGGGAGCACCATTGGTAACCGGTGACAAGAACATCTGAGGAAGAGATTTGCAGGTTGACCTCTCTAAATGGGGACAGTATGAATATATTTGTATCCCATAGAGTGGCTGCAGCCATACCACCCTGGCATCTGATTCTGTCAGATCTCTGAAGCTAAGCAGGGTCGGCCTGGTCAGTCCTTGGATGGGAGACCGCCTGGAACACCAGGGGGTACAGGCTGAGGAGAAGGACCCGGCAACCTGCTCCCAAAACAATCCCAAACCAATCACCATGGAAAACCCTATGATGAGCAGAGAAGCACTGACACAGTGCTGGGTACTGTTTCATCTGTTATCCATACGGTTGCTGAGTTCGACTCGACTCGATGGCACCAAATGACAAGAAGAGTGGCATCAATACGGATGACCCAAATCACTCAGTAGGTGAGATGATTGGCTCTTTGGAATTCAGTCTGTTTCTTCCCCACCTGTCCTTGCTGAATGGGGTCATGTACAAGGTGACTTTAGCCGCAGGGCTAGAGGTCATGTACCGTCTTACTAACATGGACTTCCACACACCAAAGGGAATGGGGTGAAAGAGCATAGCAGATCCCCCCACCTGCCTACAGCAGAGACCACCCCTCGGCTTTCATGTTGCATCACTGCCCCGCATGGTGAGGATTCCCGGCCACTGGGCAGGTAGAAGGGGCGGTGCCCATTCTCGCGCTTCCTTTGGATTCAGCTCCTTGCTCCTGCCCGAGTGCCCCCTGCATGTCTCAGAGCGCCTCGTTCACCCTCACGGCGCTCGGCGCAGTACCCCTCGGACCAGCGGGCTCACTGTATGCCGGTTACGTGTGGAGGGAGTTCCTGCCCCTCCGTTCGTTGGTCCTAGCGATTTCCCTGACACCCCGAAGCAGCTGGCCAGCCAGCATGGTGGCACGGCCTTGGAAGGGTCAGTTAGAGTGCCAGCTGGGTAGGAGCCTTGCATGGCTGAGACAATCGCCTTAGAATCATGTTGTTATTAGGTGCCATTGAGTCATGTCCAACTCATAGTGACCCTTATAGGGTTCTCAGTGGCTGATTCTTTTGGGATTGCCTTGGGAGTGGGTTGCCACATCCTTCTCCGATTTTTGTGGTGCTGGGAATTGAACTCGGGACCTCAGAGACTGTAGAGTGGTGCTCTACCAACTGAGCTAAATTCCAGCCCTAGAATCATGTAGATGCTCTAAATCAGCAACTAATATCTGCCGTGTGTCTTTCCACACAGCCAGGGTTGATGTGTCCAAGAAATGAAGGAGTTGAAACGGGAGCGGCTTCATTCACTGTTAACACTGGAGTGCAAGGTAAGATTTTTGCCTCCTACCCCAGTGACCTTGGGTTCTGCTGAAGTAGAAGACTTAGTTGCTGAAGAGGGAAGGTTTCCGTCAGGGGACAGAACAGTGGCTCCATTCACTGGAATTGGAAGTCGCCCTCTGCCCGCATGGGCTCCTCATGCCAGACACCAGAGAATGAATAAGCAATTCTGAGGGGAGGGAAGAATATTGAACTGGATGAGGCGATCGATTGTCACTTATTGAGTATTACTACCAAATGATGGTAGAAGGACCCGGCAACCCACTCCCCAAAATTTATCCATCATTGAAAACCCTATGAATAGCAGAGAAGCACAGACAATAGTATCTCTCCTGTTGTAGGTAGGGTCGCTATGAGTTGGATACCAACTCAACAGCACCAGCAACAACAAACACCAAACAATGGGGGCAAGGAGGAATATATCTGAGCAAAAGAGCCTGCTGGGAGGGAAGGGACCATGGGATGGATAGTGAAGATGAAAGTTACAAATATCAGCTGAGACCCCATGACTAGATGCAGAGGAAGGAATGCAGTACTGTGTGCACGTCTTCCTCATTTTGATGTGAGCAGCCCCTGCCAAATCCTTTTCTTCTCTCTTCCCCTGCCATCTTCCCCTTATGTCTTAGTAGTCTAGTTGTGGGGTGTCAAGGGGGAGGGTAGCTCAACTAGGAAATGACGAGGATCACCGAAAGATGGATGGAGGGACTTTGTGTCTTTTCTTTTTTCCCTCCCTTCCTTCCTTCCTTTCTTTCTTTCTTTCTTTCTTTCTTTCTTTCTTTCTTCTTTCTTTTTTTTTTTTTTTGCAGTACTGGGGGTTGAACCCAGGGCCTTGCACTTGCATGCTTTGCAAGTGCTGGACCACTGAGCTGCACCCGCAGCCCATTTTTTTTTTTCACTTTTTGAGACAGGGTCTCGCTAAGTCATGCAGACGGCCTCTGGTCTCGAGCTTGTGATCCTCCCGTCTCCGCCTCCCTAGATGCTGGGATGACAGGCTCACGGGCGTGTGCCACCTCGCCCAGCGCAAGGACTTTGTGTCTTCTCTGGGGCAGGCTGGCGTTTCCTTGCAGATAACAGTTGCGGAATGCTAGGCGGAGGCCTGGCGTTGTGGCTGTTTCTCCTCAGCTGTTAAGCACAGGGAACAGGGGCGCGAGGCCGGGAGGCCTGCAGGGCTCTGCCACGTGTTCCCTGGACTTTCTTCCATCTGTGGTTGTGGGTGGGGTACAGGGCAGACTGGCTATGCATGTGATGCTCTGAGGGCCAGCGGGAGGCACAGGCTCCTGCTGTCCTGTGCCCTGACTGCCCTGTGGGGGTCTTGCTGACAAGGGGCAGCCCCCGGGCCCACCTTTCCCTGGCTCCCATCACAGCTCCTCCTTCGGTCTCTCTGAGTCTCTGGCCAGGAGCGTACAGTGAAGTGGGGCTGTGGGGGCGGGGAGAAGGTCCAGGTTCCAGGGGGTCCTTCTGGGCTCCCCTTCTTCACACTGACTTCTTCTTTACCCACCAGTCCTGGGACTTCCAGCAGCTCCAGTCCTGCACCAGACACACGAGGCCATAGGCTTCCACCGCATCCTCCACCAGTTCTACAACGGCACAAAGGCAGTGCCCATAATAACTTATTTATTTATTTATTTCTTTTAACCCAGCACCTCGCGCCTGCATGCTCTGTAAGTGCTGGACCAATGAGCTGCACCCTCAGCCCATTTTTTTTTTACTATTTGAGACAGGGTCTCGCTAAATTACACGGACTGCCTCTGGTCTTGAACTTGCGATCCTCCTGCCTCTGCCTCCCAAGCCGCTGGGATTATAGGTGTGCGCCACCGCGCCCGGCCCCATAATGATTTCTTTATTCCATATTGCATGCAGGTAGTGGTATTGCTTCTCTGTCCAAACCATAGCTAACACAAAGGAATGCAGAAAGCACTTTTTTTTTTTTTTTTGAAACACAAGCCTGGCCAGTATAGCTTACAATGTAATACACAGGTTGTCTATTTGCTGCATTGAACAGATGGGCATGAGTTGACTGAATTCATTTCCTTTAAGATTTCACTCTTCCTTTAAGATTTCAAATCATAAAAGTGACTTCAGAAAGCTTTGGCTCAGTGGGTAGAGCATGGCTTCCTCCTACCTGAGGAGCTGGGTTCGATTCCAAGCAAGGCAAGTGTGGGAGAAAGGTCCCGGCAGCCGGTCCTGAGCAAAGCCGGCCACAGAACTCATGCGGAATAGCAGGGGAGGCACGTCCACAGAGCCTGTCAGCCACAGTGACTCTATTTTTTGGGTGAGGGGGCTTATTGTGGAACACACCTACCTACATTCTTTCATTCTTCACCAAATGCTTGTTTCCTAAAGCTTTATCACCAATTCATACACGCAGCCAGAGTCTGCAGGGAGCTCACGGGCAAAAACCAACCATGCATCATAGATGCGACTTTTATTACCACCGCTCCAGTGAACTTTTCTCTCAAGATTGTTGAAGATTGCCTGGCGAAGACTCCACAGTGGTCCAACCCAGTAACTGCTCTTTCTCATCCTAATGAATCTCCAGAGACAGTGGACCGTGGGCAGTGCTAATTATTATCTGGAACGTGAGCTCTATCGGAGCAGATCGCCACACACGGAACTTCTGAATTCACCCACTAAGAAGAAATCATTTATTTTTCTCTTGTCTCCCACCCATCATTGTTTTCTTTTTGAAAATTTGTTTTTATTTTTGTTGCTTAATTTCAACCTCATTTAAACATTTCTGACTTTTTTCTTAACATTTTAATTATGTATAGGTGAGATTGTTGTTGTTAGGTGTCTTTCTCATGGATTAGCAGAATTAATATTGTAAAAATGACCTCAGAAAGCAATTTATAGATTAAATGCAATCCCCATGAAAATTCCAATGATATTCTTCACAGAAATAGAAAAAACAATCCTGAAATTCACATGGAAGCAGAAAAGACCCCAAATACCCACTGAGGGATCCTCAGTAGAAAGAGCACTACAGAAAATATCACAATACTTGATATCAAACTATACTCCAGAGCCATAGTAACAAATATAATTTGGTGCTGGCACAAACATAGACTTGTAGACCAATGGAATGGAATAGAGGACCCAGAGATAAACCCATGCAGCTGTAGCCACCTGATTTTCAGGAAAGGCACCAAAATATACATTGGAGAAAAGACAAGCCATTCAACAAATGATGCTGGGAATACTGGATAGTCACACGTAGAAGAATGAAACTGGGTCCCTATCTCATACTCTGGATTAAACTTTAATGTAAAATCTAAAACATTGCAATAGTAAAGGAAAACCTAAGGAAAACACTTCAAGATATACACATAGGCAAGAACATTCTAAAAGGGCCCAGGAAACTGTAGCAAGAATTGACAAGTGGGATTGCATGGAATCAAAAAGCTTCTGCCCAGGAAAGGAAACTATTAATAGAATAAAATGAGAGCCCACATAATGGGAGAAAATCCTTGCCAAGTACATATCTGACAAGGGATTAGTATATAGAATATATAAAGAACTCAAAAAATTGAACACAAAAAATCCTTTTAGCAAATGGGCAAATGAACTGAACAGATAGTTCAAAGAAGTTTAAATAGCCAATAAATATTTGAACAAATGTTTTCAACATCCTCAACCATCAGGGAAATGCAAATCAAACCTACACTAAAATTCAATCTTACCCCAGTAGAATTGTAAGCATCAACAAAACAAACAACAAATGCTGTTGAGAATGTGGAGAAAAAAGAATCCTTATACACTGCTGATAGGGGTGTAAATTAGTATCACCCTGAAGGAAATCAGTATGAAGGTATCTCAGAAAACTAAAAATAGAAGGATCGTATGATATACATGTACCATTCCTGGGTATATACTCAAAGGAACCTCAGTCAGCGTACCACAGAGCCACCTGCACATCCATGTTTACTGCAGCACAGTTAACAATAGCCAGGATGTGGAATCAGCCTAGGTGTCCACCAACAGATAGGTGGATAAAGAGAACGTGGTATATATACGCTATAGAATTTTGTTCAGCTGTTAAGAAGAACAAAATTATGTCATTTCTAGGAAAATGGATGGAATTGGCGATCATCATATTAATCCAAGTGAGCGAAACTTAGAAAGTCAAATACAGCATTTCCTCTCTCACACGCAGAAGCTTGGTTGGAAAACTATCTGGAAGAGGGAAAAGTGAGGATGGGGGAGGCAGAAACATGGAGGGGTAAAGAGAGGGTGAATAAGAGCAATGTACGCAACATGTTGTTGTTAGGTGCTGTCAAGTCAGTATCTGACTCATATCGACCCTGCACACAACAGGCAAAACACTATTGTCAGTGCTCCTCTGCTGTTCATAGGGTTTTCAAATGGCAGATTGATTTTGGGAGTGGGTTGCCGGGTCCGTCTCCCAAGCCTACAGCACCTGGTGTTCCCAGGAGGTCTCCCATCCAAGGACTAACCAGGCCCGACCCTGCTTAGCTTCCGAGATCTGACAGGACCAGATGCCACAGGGCTATGGCTGCAGGCTATTTTACACAACATAATTGTATGAAAATACCATTATGAAACCCATAATATTGTATGCTAATTAAAATTAGAAAGTGTCTAGTCTGGACTCACTCCTGCATTAGATATATCTCCTTCTCTCTCCGTGCTCCTCCATGCCGCCACCTGTCAGGCATAAACGAACAACGTAGCTGATTCATGAAGGATTATAAGAGTTGGAGGAACTTACCTGATGCTTGGCTTCCTCTAGCTCTAGAATCTTTCCCCTTTCTTGCCCATCATTGAACACGTTTTCCAAGAAGTTAGGAATGGTACATGTTATTATCTTGTAAAGGGTATATTTTCTCTCTCTCTCTCTCTCTCTCTCTCTCTCTCTCTCTCTTTCTGTCTCTGCCTCTGTCTCTGTTTCTCACTCTCTCTCTCTCTCTCTCCACATGCACGCACACACACAACTCAAGTAAATGGCCATGCCTACATTGTGTTCTGTGGCATCCCCTGAAAAGGACGTTTGCCAAAGCTGTTCATTCATGACTCTGACTCAGTGAAGAGAGGCCTTGTAAACACAATCAGGGCTCTTTGATCTGGTGACTCTGTTATTTTGAGGAACTTTCATTTTTTCCAAAACAGAGGGAAAATGCAGTTTGTTTCTGCAAGCAGCGATAGTGGTGAGGCGAGTTATTTATGAGCTATTGCAAAACACCACGAGGAACAGCATCTCAGGGAGGAGAGGGCAGCTTGGACAACCCGCTGACAACTGTGGATAAATTAGGAACGTACGTTCCAGCAAAAGCTGGGATTGACAATGGATAAAACCGCATCCTCTGCAGAACATACTAAACTTGGGAGTGGAAGAGATTCTATTTCTTTGTTCAGACATCAGGATCTTAGAGCTTGCAACCAGAATGATTTTGGTGAAATGTTTAGTGCTAGAAGATGTATTATTAGGATGATGTTTGGTCTTTGTGTTTATATATTTTCATTTAGGGTTACTAACACTGGATACTTTTGCATGAAAGTATTTCTTCTCTACTTTAGGTTCTTAGGGTTTCAATTTTTTTTTTTCAGTGTTGGGGAGTTGAACCCAGAGCCTCACACATAACTTTTGCAAGCATTGTACCACTGAGTTGCACTCATAGACCAGATTTTTATTTTTCTATTTTGAGACAAGGTCTTGCTAAGTTATCTAGGCTTCCTCTGGCCTCGAACTTGTGATCCTTCTGGCTCTGCCTTCCAAGTGACTGGGATTACAGGTCTGCACCATCATGCGCAGCTAATTTAAAACTTGAAAGTATAATTCTTTACTGTGCTTATTGTAAGGTACATTCTGTAGTAATTTAAAAAACAACAAATAACTGTGAATAGAGTTTGTATACAGCGAGACAATTTATATTCCTCTCACCATTTCAGAAACCGCAATAGTATTTTTCTCAGCATGTTAAAGGTTTCAGTGGATAATTTGTGACATTTAGTCCATTTTACCCTGCAGCCGTAGCCCTGTGGCATCTGATCCTATCAGATCTCGGAAGCTAAGAAGGGTTGGACCTGGTTAGTACTTGGATGGGAGACTGCCTGGGGACACCAGGTGCTGCAGGCTTGGTAGACAGAACCAGCAACTCCCTCTCAAAAATCAATCTGCCATTGAAAACCCTATGAATAGCAGAGAAGCACTGACAATAGTGTTTTGTCTGTTGTATATAGGGTTGCTATGAGTTGGACACCGACTTGACAGCTCCTAACAAGTCCATTTTTAGTCAGAGTCTGGAGCTATAATGTGTTTAGATTCAGTTTGGGGTCTACTGTTCCTGGCAGTTTGGATTTTGGGTCCAATACCATACATGTATTGGGAGAAGGACCCGGCAGCCCACTCCCTAAACAATCAGCCATCAGTAACCCTATGAACAGCAGAGAAGCACTGGCATAGTCCTGGGCACAGCAGTGTTGGGGAGTGTTCTGTTCTGCTGTACATGTGGTCTCTATGAGTCAGATCCAACTTGATGGCACCCAACAACAACATTACCACACATGTATGCATAGCTAGCACTGAGGTCTTGGCCTGCTCTTAACAACCAGGCAGCAAGCCTCAGTCATAAGACTCTGCCCTGATAGGAGGCCTACCAGGTCCTCTGTAGCTGTTCGTCCTTTAGAGACATTTGGCAGGGAGCACTTTATAGTTTTCACTGACACCCTAGGATTTCTCATTTAGATCATCTTTGGACCCTCCATGTCTTATCTAGAACAGATATTTCACAAACAAGTGGGAAAGGAGAGTTAATTTGTCTTGACTTATTGGTCTAGCTGATAATTTTTCTGAAGTTCTTGTTCTGTGTGTCACACATTAAGGACTTTTGAATTATGCTTTTGAATTATGGTTTTGGAGGTGAATATTGAATATACCATTGACTGCCAAATGAATCAACAGATCTGTCCTAGAGGAAGTACAATCAGAGTGTTCCTTGGAAGCAAGGATGGCTAGATTGCATGTGATGTATTTTGGGACATGTAGTCAGGAGGGAGCAATCCCTGGAGAAAGACCTCATGTTTGAGAGAGTGGCAGGTCAATGAAAAAAAGGAAAACCCTCCACTAGATAGATTGACACAGTGCCTGCAACAATGGGCTTAAACATAAATAAGATCGTGTGCCTGGCACAGAATGGAGGAGTGTCTCTTTCTGTTGTACATGGGGTCGCTATGACTCAGGCTTGACTCGACAGCACCTAACAACAACAAGAAGTGAGCAGCCACTGGTCAGTGAGATCCTCATTTTAGTCAAGGTGGCCAGAAGCCTGGAGACCTAAATGTCTTATCTCATGGCCAGGCATAGCTCCTTAGCCTGTGGAAGCCTCAGGGGCCCTGACTTTCAAGTCTTGCCACTTAAGTCATCAACCACGTGCGTTCCATGGTCCGTGTTAGCTCATTTGCCACAGCATTAGCCAAGCGACAAGCATTACAGAGAACCTGACACTGAAAAAGATTCCAAAACATCAGAACCTGTCCTTTTGGCACACTTGATTCTTACAAGGATAAAACACTCTCCAATGTAGCATTTGGACATAAAATGAACCACCGTGTTAAAACAAACTTTCTTAAAAGGAAAAAAAGTATTTATTATTTACTTTGGGTTCCTATAATTTCAAACTTCAGAGTTTTGCATAAAATACTTGAAAAATAGCTGGTATAATAAATCGGCAAAAAGTTGAACAGTAATGTAACTAATGAACCCTTCTCTTGAAAAGGAAAATGAAGGGTGTGTCAAGGATTGACACTGGGCCGGGAGAGAAAGAGAAAAGAGAAAAAAGGTATAAATTTATATTTACATGTTTCCCCCCTCCTAATCTTGGTAGAGGCTCAGGTTACTAGAACATATGGCTTGTCTATGAAGCTTAGGGTTTTCACACAGAACCCCTTTTCCTGTGCTCCAATTGTCCATAGTGAGTCTTCTGAACCTTGAGATTCCACGTGAAATCAAAGGGTATTTTGGCTTCAGCTCTAGCCTTCCATACTTACCTCATCTCTGAGCATTTTTTTCTGGTTGTCTCTGTGTCCAAAAGAGCAGAACAGGACAGCATTGCTCTGGCTAATAGAGGCTGATGGTGGACTCTGTCGTGGAGTTTTTGAACAATCAATTTCATCTCTAATGCATGAGTATACTTCCGCAGGGCTGGGATTTAGCTCAGTTGGTGGAGCGCTGTGCTGCAGTCTCTGAGGTCCTGAGTTTGATTCCCAGCACCGCAAAAATGGGAGAAGGACCTGGCAATCCACTCCCAAGGCAATCCCGAAATAATCAGCCATTGAAAACCCTATGAGGGTCGCTATGAGCCGGACTCGACTCAACGGCACCTAACAACAACAACAATATACTTCCGCAGTTCATGAATAAAATGAACATTACTTTATTTAAAAGTGACTCATTCATCTAGAAAACAGTAGACAGTCATTTGCCACATGGCACTGAAAAGCCACTTACCTTCTATGGGTCTCAATTTCTTTAACTGTAGAAAAGGGATTTACCGAGTGTCTTTCCATCGCCAGCATATGAGAGTCTAGTTTTAGCACATTACTAATCCAGGAAAGGGCTGGGATTTAGCTCAGTGGGTAGAGTGCTGCACTGCAGTCTCTGAGGCCCTGAGTTCAATTCCCAGCACCGCAAAAATGGGAGAAGGGCCTGGCAATCCACTCCTAAGGCAATCCCGAAGCAGTCAGCCATTGAAAACCCTATGAGGGTCGCTATGAGTCGGATACCGACTCTACAGCACCTAACAACAACAACAGCAATCCAGGAAAATCATCGTATTTCTCTTATAGGTTGGAAGGTGACTTTGCTGTTCATTTGGGTGGTCTTACGTGTTTTGCAAGCTCAGACCCCGAGCCATGGATGTGGACTGTGCTTCTAAGCCACTCACTCCCTTTATTAGGTGAACATTTCTGCTTTTCTAGTCACCTAGCCCTCCATGAACTATACTTAAAGGTCCTAAGAAACGTTGGAGGAGGTCATGAGATGCTCATAAAATTCTTCCTGGCTTTCAGAGCAACTGCCGAACATGTGTAAGGTTTGATTATTTCTAGAAGCCAATCCAGGCCAGGCTCATCATGACAATCACTTCTGGTGACAGAACAACAGAATGAGTCATTTCCCAAGAGTGTTTTTTCCACACTGAGACCTTTCTGGAGAGCCACACTTGGTGCCTTGAGGAGTGAAATCTGAACTCCCTCATGAGCCATGGGACCCCACTGGGCCAACAGATGTGACATCATCTCCTCCTGGGAGCGAATGCCTTCTCCTGTCCCTCCAATGCCATGGGTAGGGTGGGCTTTGGTGCCTTCTCTTGCCTCTGCCTGGAATGCTCTGTCCTTGGACATCCCTGGCTGCTTCTCTCTTGTCATTTGACGCTTTGCGTTGGTGTCGCCTCCTCAGAGATTCCACGGCTTGATTAGAACTAGCCTCCATCTCCAGTCCACTCCAGTCCAGCCATCGTCTGCCTGACCACTGGGTTGTATCTTCTCCATAGCGACTCACGTGGGCAAAGCAATCTTGCTCACTAACTGTAGATCATATGGGGAGAATGGCACCTGTGTTAGGCTTTGTAGCTCTGTTTGGTCTTTGGCGTGGAGCGATTGACTCCATCAATAGTGAGGTATCAATAAGGATGGCAGTAGCAAAAGCAGCAGCAGCTGGGGCCTCTTCTTTCTGACATTTCTCTCTCTTTTTGTCTTAATGGGACTGGTGGAATACAGCGTGCCCACCCAGGAAGTCCTTGAAGAATCATCTTTCGGAATATTTTTAGCGTCCTTCCGTGGAAGTAGCAGACAAAGCTTTATGAGTTGCCCTGTGCCTTTCCAGGCTGGCTCCTTTATCATGCTTTCCTTTTGCTCATGACCTGTTAGTCGTGTGGACTTCCATATCTAAAGCTTCGTCAGGGGTAGTATACTCCACAGCTTTAACTCAAAGAGCCCTGTCGCACGACTGAGTTTTAAAAATATGCCTCCATGCAGAGGAGGGCGTTCACTGGGATGTGGGACTCCCACTCCAAGCTGTGATTTATTCGAAGAAAGCAGAGGGAGCCAGCCAACCCCCACTCGTAGTGAGTCGGAACAAAGCCCTTTTGTGCAGAAACTGTTTACATACCCTCGACACTTTCGAGGCACCCTTTGGGGCGCGTTACCTCACAGGTGATTTGCATTTTCTGTTTAGCATCACTCCTTCCCCAGCCTGCGAGAGGAGGTCACATGGGGAATTTTTTCCAGGTTTGCAGTCCGTGGCCGCGCTCCATGTATTTGCAAGTGCAGCGCAAGGGGAGGAACAGCTTAGGATTGCTGGCCCATTCATCGTTTATCATCATTATACGGTGTCTGTCAGCGGAAAACCATTTCCCAGAATTCCACAAGGAGCCGTGCCTATGGAAGGCTGGAGTCTCGTGACAAGAAAGAGGCATTGCGAGGGAGAGTGAGAGGGAAGGGTGGGGGCGTCCACAGAAGCTTTTAGAGCTAATCCACCGCTGGCGTCATCTCCACTAGCCTTGGGACGCTTTGACGACCGGGGCTGGTTTCCATCTGTCACAGTGATTAATGGGAGTATTGTTAGGTAATAATAGTGTAATAACATAGCTGGAGCCAAAAAGGCACACCGAGAGTGTGTATGTCATTCTAAAATCAAGAGGAACTGGGGAGAAAAACACAGGAGCCAGGAAATGGGGTCCCATTCTCAGCTCCACCATTTAGAGGAGGGCAGCCAGTGAGAAATGTTTCTGCAGGCTGGAGGAGTCTGTCAGTGGGGCGAGGAGAGCTCCTTCAGTCTCAGGAAGCGTGGCAACTTGGTGATTTCACCGACCTATATCTCAGGGGGGCTTGGGCTAGGATTTAGCTCAGTTGGTAGAGTGCTGCACTGCAGTCTCTGAGGTCCTAAGTTCAATTCCCAGCACCACAAAAATGGGAGAAGGGCCTGGCAATCCACTCCCAAGGCAATCCCGAAGCACTCAGCCATTGGAAACCCTATGAGGGTCTCTATGAGTCGGATACCGACTCTACAGCACCTAACAACAACAACAACAACATATCCCAGGGACGGCTGAGGTTTAGCTCACTTGGTAGAGTGCTGCTCTGAGCTCTCTGAGGCTCTGGGTTTGACCCCCAACACTGCAATAATAGGAGAAGGACCTGGCAGTCCACTCCTGAAGCAATCCTGAAACAATCAGCCATTGAAAACCCTATGAAGAACAGAGAAGCGCTGACATAGTGCCGCCATGGCACGGGGTCAGGCAGTGTCCCTTCTGTTGTATAGAGGGTCGCTGTGAGTGGGGCCCTACTCCATGGCACCTAAAAACAACAGCACATCTCAAGGACTGTAAAGGTTGTGGAGCCATAACTCATGCATACTAGTCACAGTGACAATAACCAGTGCCAAGCAGGAAAGCAGACGACTCCTTATGCACACAGGCTTGGTTAGCTCTTCCAAATAAGATCCAGACTATGGCTATCTGACCTCTCTCTTGACTCCATGGCGACCTACCATTAATTTGAAGCCAAAATGGTAAACGTTTCATTTTCTGGGTCTGCATTATACAACACTGGTCAACCTAAGATAGCAGATTCAATGAAGTTGTCTTTTTTCTCCCAGATGGCAGCAGCTGTCGGTGGGCTACAGACCCAACTTGACCCCCTTCAACTTGCTGTGTAGACCATATGGGTTTTTACTCCTGCGCATTGGAACTTTTCAAGGGAGAACTCACTTTCCGTGCAGAAAATTGGCGACAGGATTCTGTTTACTTGTTGGCTTTCCTTCCTGCCAACCAAAGAGCCACCTGACCTGACAAAAGGCTGCCCAGTTTGTACTAAGAAATTTTCCGCCAAATGGACCTGACATGAATGGAAAAAGGCTTCGGAAAGCAAGAGTGAGTTGATGTGCGGGGGGAGGAGAGATCCTGGCCAAGGCCTCCCTGGATGAGGCGGCTGCATGCGCTGACCTTGTTAGTCATTGCTCGTTGCTCCATCTGTCATGGCATTGTGAGAGTTTGAACCTCACTGGGAGAGGGGTGAGCTGAGATGCACTAGTGCTGACAAAAGATTGAGAGAGATTATGGGATTGCAATCGAAGAGAAGGAAGAGGGGCCTTTATTGCTGCTTTTTCTCCTCAGGGGCTTAGACTATTTTTCTTTCCCCCAATGATTTGGACTTTCTTCCTTTCTTCCCTTCTTTCCCTTCCATTCCTCCCCCCTCTTCCTTCCTTCTTTTAAATGGATCTTTCTATGTTACCAAACTGGCCTTGAACTTGTGAGCCTCCTGTCTCAGCCTCCTGGGCAACTTAAATTTCTTTTCCTGCTCCTGAATGGATGGACCGGGACTCAGGAAACTGGGACACAATTTGTTCCCCAGATCAGATATAGGATTTTGTCACATGTTTGGAGCGAAGATGAGTACGCTGTGTCATCTACACCTGAGAAAAAGCAAATAGCTACTTGAAGGTAGTGGAGGGCTCGCTTCTGCTGATCAAAATCCAGAGAGAGGTGATGCCGGGTACCTGGCACGCAGGCTTCTATTAAATCCAGTCTCATCCTATAGAGTGTTGTTGTTGTTGTTAGGTGCCCTCGAGTTGGTATTTGACTCATAGAGACCCTACATACAACAGGTGAAACACTACTGTCAGTGCTTCTCTGCTGTTCATAGGGTTTTCAATGGCAGATTGATTTTTGGGAGGGGGTTGCTGGGTCCTTCTCCCAAGCCTACAGCACCTGGTGTTCCCAGGCGGCCTCCCATCCAGGTACTGACCAGGCCTGACCCTGCTTAGCTTCCGAAATCTGATGGGATCGGATGCCACAGGGCTACAGCTGCAGGCTATAGAGCGTAGACAGCATTTAAAGGGAGGTTTGACTTCAGTGGGCGTGCAAGGTTTTGTGTTCCTTTTCTTCCCTAGCACCCAATCAAGAGGAGGAATTCTGATGAGAGTGCATCAAGGTCACGGGTAGCGATCAGCCCACAGTCCGAAGCCGCGGTGCTGTGCAGTAATTGGAGAATGAATTCGAGGTCTGGACTTACACTGAGCTCCTCCAGGCTTCGCTTAAGCAAGTGAGTGGACCTTGCCCTGAATTGTCCTTTGGCGGGCGCTAGACCAGCTCTACGCCCTGCAGGGGATCTTGTTTCCCCTCCTCCTCCTCCTCCTCAGCTCGGTTTCCGGGACTAACTCTTGCTTGTCCTCAGACTGGTAAGATGAAGAGGAGGCTTTGATGTGGGCTAGGGAAAGAAATGGAAGGATCAGCAGCCACTCGACCTTCCTGGCCGTGGCATAAATAGAACTGTCACGGAACCCGCGGCCGTGGCGTCTGGAGAATGTAAGGTTCGTTTGCTTGTTCTTGCTTTCTGAACAGGTACCGTTCTTAGAGACATCGAAAGGGGTGGCTGTGTGGAGGGATCGTGGCTCCCCAGCCCTTGTTAAATATTTAATTTAACAAGAAGTAATTCTTATTACTTAAAGTATACTAAAAGTATACTTTTATACTTATATAAAGTATACGTATATACTTTATAGGGCTGGGATTTAGCTCAGTTGGTAGAGCACTTCGCTGCAGTCTCTGAGGTCCTGAGTTCAATTCCCAGTGCTGCAAAAATGGGAGAAGGACCTCGCAATCCACTCCCAAGGCAATCCCGAAACAGCCAGCCATTGAAAACCCTATGAGGGTCGCTATGAGTCAGATACTGACTCGACAGCACCTAACAACAACAACAATATACTTTATACTATATATAAAGTATATAAGTATACTTATATAAAGTATACTTATATCCCATATATATACTTATATCTATATAAGTATAGTAACTAAAGTTACTATAAAGTACATGCTCTGGCATCTACGTATACTTCTGCTCATACTTCTCAAATTGCCACATTGCTTTTCTTCAAGCTGAATGGACCCAGACAGATCTATCTGGGGTCTTAGAAACAGAAACTCTAACAGAAGACAATGACAGTCTCATGGGATGGGCGTCCTTTCTCGCTCCTTTCCACTCCAGTTTGTGATGGGGTTAGGCCGTCAGCCAGCGTTGACGGTCTTGTCTGTTGCAGTGAGCATTGCCTTAGCGGTCCGGGGCTGCGCTCCGCTCCTGGTCCACATGAGTCAGAGTGCCCCAGCCACCCCGCCTTTCCAGTCTCCGAAAGGAAGAGCCTGAGACCAGTGCCCTCAACTTCCCTTTCAACCACCATGCTGTGAAAGCAGCAGAGAACATTCCTGAGCAAAGGCTTGCACGTGATGTAACCATTAAAGCACAAAAATAGCTCCAGAAGATGAGCTTTAAAGGTTTTTTTTAAAGATTCCTTATGAATTAGATGCCTGCAGCCGTAGCCCTGTGGCATCCGATCCTATCAGATCTTGGAAGCTAAGCAGGGTCGAGCCTGGTTAGTACTTGGATGAGAGATCACCTGGGGACACCAGGTGCTGTAGGCTTGGGAGACGGAGCCTACAGCTCACTTCCAAAAAACAATCAGCCATGGAAAACCCTATGAATAGCAGAGAAGCACTGACAATAGTGTTTCACCTGTTGTATGTAGGATCTCTAAGAATCAGACACCAACTTGGTGGCAACATGAATTAATTAGAAAATTTTCCTATCTGCTATTTGTTGAGCCAAAGGCATTTTGGGAGTTTGTGTATGTGTTTCACTTGAAATTGCTACACAATTACTTTAATTCTTATTTTTGAAAAGGAAGACCACTCCGTCCACAGAGTGGTTATATACTTTACAAAATTGTATAATCTATTTGTTTGATACCCATGCCATTCCCCAAAGACATAGCTTGTTACTCTCCATGTTGTTGTTGTTAGGTGCCATCAAGTCGGATCCAACTCATAGTGACCCTGTGTACAACAGAATGAAACCCTCCCTGACACTGTGCCATGCCAGACACTATGTGAGTGCTGCTCTGCTATTCATAAGGTTTTCCATGGCTGATTGTTTCGGGATTGTTTCTGGAATGGGCTGCCACATCCTTCTCCCATTTTTGCAGTGCTGGGGATTGAACCCAGGGTCTCAGAGCGCACAGAGCAGCACTCTATCAACTGAGCCCAACCCCAGCGCCGTGACTGTCCATACTGAGTGCCTATTCGTTTGTGCCCCATCTCCAATTCCCTGTCTTTTTTGACAACTGATTCTTCTTATTGCTATCTTCTGCTCAGCTCTCTAAGATCTCTCAGAGGAATTAGTTACAGTGTGAGCTCGGGGCACTTCTCAGAGATCCGCGGGTTGGGTCTCTATCCGGGCCAATTGCTCTGCCCTCATTTGAGGCCATAGCTTATATCTTTCTCCATTAGACAGACACAAGTGAGCCCTGGAGAATAGGGTGCATCTGTACAAACCCATCACTGGGAACAGCAGTTTGAAGTGGGCTTTTTCCTCATTATGATGGGTCAGTAATAATGAGAGCATTGCTATAAGGCTAAGAAAATATGAGAGGAAGCCAGGAGCAATCCTTTCGGTATCTCCCAAAAGCAATCAGGGACCAGTCCCTGGAGAAGGACATCATGTTTGGGAGAGTGACAGGTCAATGAAAGAAAGGAAGACCTTCAACTAGATGGATTGACACAATGGCTGCAACGATGGGCTTAATCATAAAAAAGGTTGTGTGCTTGGCACAGTTCCAGAGAGTGATTCTTTCTTTGTTCATAGGGTTGGTATGAGTTGGACCTGACTTGATGACAACTAACAACAACAACAATAGCAGTCACAGGCAGATGGCTGAAAAGAGGAAGCAAACAAGCTGGGTTCTGAGTGCCTCTGCCTGGATTTCCTGGGACCCCTGCTGTGTTCTCCTATGCAGTGGGTGGAGCAGCATGATTTCCAGGCGGGTGCACTGAACTGGTGGCTGCTGTGTTCCATGTGTCCTTGGAGAGCAGCGTGCTAGCCATCCCTGGTAAGTGGCACCAGAAAAGAGGCCCAGATGTCACCTCCACTGTACTGCTGTGGTTTCTTATTGTGTCTCCTGTGGCTGCGGCGTCTTGATTGAAGTTTTCCCTTCGTCGTTCGTGGTCATTGCTGGTACGCTTAGTGGGAAGCCGTGAGCTGTAAGGTCCCCCGGAGGACAGGTCTTTCGGGCAGAGATTTCTCCTGACTTTTGGCTTAAGATTCTTCGTGAGAAATGGGCAGGAGAATCCTAGGAAGGGATCTTCATTTGTCACGAGAGAGTTTGCTTGCCCCTTACCATTAAAATCCTTCCTGGAGGAAAGAAAAGGTCTGAAGCCAAAATGGGAGAAGGCGGGTTGGTGCTGTGCAGGCGGTGGAAGCTTAGGTGTCTGTGGTTGCAAAAAGCTGCCCTGCCCCCGCTTTCCTTTCTATATTGATTTTTGGTTTTAGTCTCGCCGCTGTTACGTTTTCCTTACATCAGACTGTCCTCCCCTAAAGCAACTTTAACTGAGGCAGAGAACTGAGGCAACCATTTTGTCTCTAACAGAAACTTTTTCTTGAGGCTGACAGTCTTAATGTTCTAAAACCCAGGGATTCCATGGCAAGAGCACGCACGGTGCAGGATGAGAGTTAATGCAGCTGAACACATGGCTAATTTTGCAAACCCCACGGCTGGGTCATCTTTGTTGCTTACAGACCCAATTGTTATGCAAAATACAGACCCACCATAAACACACAGTGGGGCTAGCCTGGCTTTTCAAAACACTAGTAAGAGAAGCATTTTTATATGTTGTCTTTAATACTCTGTGGAAAGAAGGAACACCCCAAACAGAACCCCTAAACCTGGCCGGCCACCGTGGTCCTCGGTAAAACCTGCTGAGACTCGGCTACAGCTTCTCACTGTTGAAAGTCTTTTAAAACCTGGCTAGGAATTAGGCAGCTTTTAAATCTGGCAGGTCTCTGGGTTCCATTAAGAACTCACTTAAATCCTTTCTCACTTGAGCCTGCATTTTAACTACCCCTTGCGGACTTCAACTGGGATTGTTATAGAATTAGGCAAGGATGGAAATTAGATTAATGTAAAGAAACAATGGCATAGATACCATGGCAGGAAATTTATGATTCACGTATCTAGAGTTTATGCAGCCGTCAAACCCCTAATAATATAGAAATGAATTATTAACCTGGTATTGCGTGTCACGAAGGACGGAATTGCTGCATACTTTGGAAAACTCAAGAAACAATAAAAACACGTATAGTTTTATGGCTCTGAAGCAAATTGCCTGCCTCACCTGCAGCCAGGTTTAGTGGAAATAACTAAACTAATTAGATAAGAAATAATGCACAGAAATAAATATGAAGGTCTAGGTTAGGTGAAGAAAAGCTATATATAAAATCCATATGCTATATTTGTATTAAGGTCTTGTTTTAAGGCATGTGAGAAAGGAAATTGCAAATTAAGCCTGGTGCTACATGTGCTAAAGGGCAAAGTTTCCCAGCTCCATGGGGTTGTTCGGCATAAAACATTTTCTTTCCCATAGCCCCCTCCTCCCTGTCCCTGACACACAACAAATACTGCTTATCTCCTGGGAAAATGCAAAAGGCAAGTCATTAATTACAACCTAGTTGATGGCTATTTTCAGAAAAATAATGGCTGATCATTAATTTATAGTTCACTTCTCTGGTAATATATATATACACACACATATACACACAGCCTGCAGCTGTAGCCCTGAGGCATCTGATCCCATCAGATCTCGGAAGCTAAGCAGGGTTGGACCTGGTTAGTACTTGGATGGGAGACCACCTGGGAACATCAGATATTGTAGGCTTGGGAGACGGACCCGTCAACCTGCTCCAAAAAATAAATAAATAAATAAATAAATCCGCCATTGAAAACCCTGTGAACAGCACAGAAGCACTGACAATAGTGTTTTGCTTGTTGTATGTAGGGTCGCTATGAGTTGGATACCGACTCGACGGCACCTGACAACAACAACAACATATATATATGTTGTTGTTGTTGTCAGTATATATATATATATATATATATATATATGTTGTTGTTGTTGTCAGTATATATATATATATATATATATATATATATGTTGTCAGTGTGTGTGTATATGTGTGTGTGTGTGTGTGTGTGTATATATATATATGTTGTTGCTGTTGTCAGGTGCTGTCGAGTCGGTATCCGACTGTGACCCTCTGTACAACAGGGGAAACACTATTGTCAGTGCTTCTCTGCTGTTCATAGGGTTTTCAATGGCAGATTGATTTTTAGGAGGGGGTTGCCAGGTCCTTCTCCATATATATATATATATATATGTTGTTGCTGTTGTCAGGTGCCGTTGAGTCGGTATCCCACTCATAGCGACCCTCATAGGGTTTTCAATGGCTGACTGTTTCGGGATTGCCTTGGGAGTGGGTTGCCAGGCCCTTCTCCCATTTTTTCGGTGCTGGGAATCGAGCTCAGGACTTCAGAGACTGCAGCGCAGCGCTCCATCCACTGAGCTAAATCCCAGCCCTTACATATATAGATATATACATAGATATGCATATACGTGTGTATGTGTGTGTATATATTGTATATATATACATACATACGTACATATATATATATAGTACATACTTGTAATCCCACCACTCAAGAGGCTGTAGTGGCAGGATTGTGAGTTTGAGGCCAGAGGCAGCCTATGCGACTTAGCAAGACTCTGTCTCAAAAAACCAAAAATAAACGTATACATAAGGAGATAACTTAAAGTACACTCCCTCATTTTGGTGGCTTGCTCATGTGCCAAGTACTTCTTCCTGATGCTGCTAAGCCGTTGGCAAATTTCCTTCAAACTAAGTCAGATGGGGTTGAGGATGGTCATCTGTCCCAAGGGGAAAATGTGCCTAAAATGTTCTGGAGTAGGACTTCAGGTCACACAGCAAGAGAGTAAGCTGCTTGGAATTAGCCACAGTCAGGGAGATGGGCCTACAATCTGGGATTGTTGTTGTTGTTAGGTGCTGTCCGACTCATAGCGACCCTGTGTACAACAGAATGTAACACTCCCCGACACTGTGCCATGCCCAGCACTACGTGAGTGCTTCTCTACTCTTCATGGGGTTTTCAATGGCTGATTGTTTTGGGAGTGGGTTGCCAGGGCCTTCTCCCATTTTTTGCAGTGCTTGGGATCGAACCCAGGGCCTCAGAGAGTGCAGAGCAGCGCTCTACCAAGTAAGCTAAACCCCAGCCCCATGATCTGGGGTAGCTGAGATTTAAACCAAGGGAACAGAAATGGGCAAAGGACGTCACACACTGGAGAGCGACGTGAGCAGAGGGCATGCGTGTGCCAGTGTGAGATGCGAATGGGAGCGGGAGTTGGCTCTGCTTGGTCGGGAGGAAAAATACACGGCGGGGTGGTGGGAAACAGGCTCCAGGCGTGTCAGGACAGGGGTGTCGCCTAATGGACGGTGGGAGACCAGACTCGCTTCTGAGCAGTACGAGCTTTGATCTGAAATGCCATTTACAGAAGAGTCATTGTAGGGGACAAACCAGGCTTTGGGGACAAGACTATCTGGAGCACCCAGAAAAGGAGCCCAGTCCGCCCCAACAGTTCCTTTAGCTGCTCGTCAGTGGGGGTGAGCCAGACACGGGGAGCAGAGCCCTCAGCACCAGCTCTGGGCTTCAGGTCTAGAAGCATGGCCCCTGGACTGCATATTGTCCTCAGAGCACCTTTGGTCACCTCCATCGAGTTTAGAACTAAAGACCCCTCCAGGGCCATTGTTGTTGCTGTGGTTAGGTGCTGTTGAGTCGAGTCCGACTCATAGTGACCCTCATAGGGTTTTTGGGCTGGGATTTAGCTCAGTTGGTAGAGTGCTGCTCTGCAGTCTCTGAGGTCCTGAGTTCGATTCCCAGCACTGCAAAATGGGAGAAGGACCTGGCAATCCACTCCCAAGGCAATCCCGAAACAGTCAGCCATTGAAAACCCTATGAAGGTCGCTATGAGTCGGACTTGACTCAACGGCACCTAACAACTACAACAACAACAACAACAACAACAACAACAACAACCAGGCCATTAAAGAGAAATATCAGGAGGAAGTTACCTGATTATCAGAGTTAGGCGTCCGATAGCCAAAGCCGACAGCATTTCTCAGAGACTTCAATTATCTTCAGGAGCCTTCCTTGCCTGAATGTACACATTGTACACACACGTTAAGAAAAGATAAGAGCAAAGCCACAGCTCAGATCTGCAGGAACTCTGCGTGCAGTCATTCATTCTAAAGCATGCTCCAAGAGCATAAGCTGTATGTGGAATAGAAACACCCTCTGGAAGTCCCCTCATGGGTCAGGCTGGCTTCAGGAGACTGCGGCCCCCACTTTCTGAACATCGTGGCCCGAGCTGATGTGACTAAGCTGGACAGCTGTCACCTTTCAGCAACAGAAAACTTCTCGCTGCTGTCAAAATCTTTTTGCACGTCCATTCTTTTTTTCTTTTTTCTTTTAAAAAATACTTTCTGACATTTTATTCTCTTCTCCTGTGTTTCCTGCTGGCCTGGAGGTTCTTGACCCAGACTCTCACACCCTGCCTCAATTGCCTTCTGCATGACCTGCCCAGGTCTTTTCTGCTAACCAGTCCGTCACCTTTGCGGGTCCCCGCTCTTGCCTCTGTCTGGTCCCAGACGTACCTGGTGCTGGTCACGACCTTTTCTGACGTGACCCGTCTGCCACACAGCACCACCGAGAGCCTTTGGTCTGATTTGTTCCAGACTCGACTCAACTTTCACTAGCGGTGTGAAGTTTCGTCTTCCACCACTTTTTGAACTTTCCACTCTGGTAAATACAATTATTTTCAGATCTCCGTGCCCTGCCCTGCTCCAAAAGAAGCATGTGACGTCAGGACGTTTCACAGCCGTTTTACTCAAGTGACACGAAGGGCTGGCTTGGAGCATGTTTGGTTTAGTTTCAGATTAATCATTAGGAAAACTAGGTTTGGTTTCTCTTAGGTAGATTCAAGGGAGGAAAGACTGTAGGTTCAAAAGTGAGTTAAGAATGCATTCGGTTCTGGGGCCGGGAAATTTGAATGGTTTTGTCTAGTTTCAGATTCTTTTTTTTTTTTTTTTTTTGTGATACTGGGGGTGGAACCCAGGGCCTCGCACCTGCATGCTCTGCAAGTGCTGGACCACTGAGCTGCACCCCCAACCCATTTTTTAACTTTTTGGGACAGGGTCTCGCTAAGTCACGCAGATTGCCTCTGGTCTCGAACTTGCGATCCTCCCGCCTCCGCCTCCTGAGCCACTGGGATTACAGGCGTGCACCACCACGCCCGGTTTAGCTTTAGATTCTTAATAGTATTTGAGTGTTTGCTTGGGTTGGTGAGGGCAAGATGGATGTGCTGACTGCACTGACTAAGTGGTGGGGCGCCGGAGGGGCTGCACAAGGTCAGCGTCAAATTTAGTTTCTAACCGATCAGCCAGGGCACTGGGCAGAGGCCCAGACACATGGTCTGACACCACAAGCTTCCACTCCCCTCTGGACAAAGAAGACGGCTGACCTTTGTGGTCCACCGAGGGGAAACTGAATTCCAGAAATCTGGGGAGCATATGTCCTGCTTGTTTCTCCCGGGATGGCTGAGGAGAGTGGAGCTTTGCTCACAAAAACACCCAGCCCTCGAGGTCCGGGTCACATCGATCTCTTGAAAGGCTCCTGAACCTTCTCCTCTGTGGCCGCAGCAAAGCTGTCCCCTGAGAGCCCGTGAGACTCCCTCCGGCCCCTACAAACCCGCCGGAACTTGGCATGATGGAGGAGGTCTCGTTTCCCCTCTCTGGGAAAAATGACAGAGCCAAGGGTGCCCTGGAGGGCTGGATGTCTGTCATTTGGGGTATTTTTTCCGCAAGCTGAGCGGTTCCAGGGCTGTTCTGCAGATTTCGGCGTAGGCGGACCTGTTTGCAACTGGCTCTGTCCATGTCCCTGGGGCCCTGAGGACATCTTCACTCACCCAGCACACGAGGCCGCTCAAGTTTCATCGCTCCTTCTGCTGACATCTGTCAGACATGCACAGGGGGCTCACAGGGCCTGGCAAAACAAAGGGAAGCTGGCAGGGTTGGGGGGTGTCAGGAAGATGCTTACCTGACACCACAGCAGATGGTGGACCGTCTCCACGTGGTCTCTGGCTATGGCTTTGTCCACAGAAGAGCCCAGAAGAGGCAGGTGTGTGGGAGCGGCAGGATCGCAGATGGAGGGGACCGGCAAGCTGGGCCGTGCTGGACCAGTCGACGCCTGTCCACTCTCTTAGCACGGCCCCCACGGACCAGGTCAGGTCCTCCTCTCCCTCCCTAGCTCTGGGCAAAGTGCTGGGTGTCGCCCTGCCATTCGGCCCCTCATGGAGGGAAACTGAGGCTTTAGATGTTAATAAGGTCACGGAGGGAGTGCATGGAATCTGACTTCCAATCCAAGTGGGTGGCTGGAGAGAGCGCCTTAGTGTGTAACTGCTGGAATCAGGGATTAAATTTCCCTGTGCCTGAAATTATAACGCAGAGAGAGGCAGTTACTCTGATTTAAAAAAAAAAAATCACTCTGCATTTCGAATCACCTTCTCTTGGTGGTCTTGTGGGAGGGGTTGGGCGGATTCCTTCTGTCAGGTGCGACGCGCTCTTTTCTGCTCCTTCCTTGGTTCTGCTTCCGCCCTGGCACCTTCTGGAACCGTCCAGCTTCCTGCTCCTTCTTGGGCAGCCTGCAGTTTCATGGGCGCTGCCGATGCCCTGCCTGGCGCTCCCGTCTCTACGTGGCTTGGGGAAAAAACAACTAGAGCTGTGGGGGGAGAAGCCAGCAGGCGGGGTGAGGCAGGGCTGTGGATTAAATGGGATGGTCAGGGAACGCTTCCTGCAGACTGTGAGAGTTGAAGAAGATGGGAAGGGTCATGCGTGTGTATGTGTATTTGTATGCACGTGTGTGTGCAAGTGTGTGTGTGTGTGTGTGTGTGTGTGTGTGTGTGTGTGGTAGAATGTCTCACCACCCAACTCAGTGGTGACCTCCCTGGTAGAGGTTATATCTCAGGTTACTTGGTATTTAGTGTTCTCCCTTCCTCGTGGGCACCCGGGACACGTTTACTGAATTGGGTGTACATCAGATTTAGCAAATTGCAGCCAGGAATGAATTAGGTAGAGTGACTAGGGGCCGATGTATTTTCCTTTAAGGGTGTCTCTCTCTCGATAAATACACACTTGTTCTTCTTTTCTCAGACCACAGAGGTAACGTACACTTAGTGTAGAAGACCATGGTCACCCTAAAAATAGAAGAAAATAAAAGCCACTCCTCATTCCACTCATTCTAGCTCTCAATAGAATCACGGCCCACGTAACTTCAATGTAATCTTCGTTACATGTTTTGGTATCTTTCTCTCTGTCTCTCTCACACACGTGAACATATACGTCAGTTACAGGAGTCAGGATCGTTCTCAATGGTGATATTAAGAAAACGAACGCCCCCGATCTTGGGACACCTACTTGTTGGAGCCCTGTGGAGGCTGACTAGTGGCGATGGTGAGGGACTCCAGAGAAGGGCTCAGAGATAGGCGGATGCTGGGGCAGCAGTTGATTGCCCAGACTTGTCTAGGTTGGCCAGACTAGCCCATAATGGCTGACTGCCAGCCCCGGGAGGACAGAGCACGCAGTTTAGTACCCGACCTCTTTTCGTTTAATAGAATGCAATCAGAACATTATTCCAGGTCTTTTAGCTAAGTTTGCAATTTCAAAAATATTTTCATTTTGGGTATTTAGTTTAGTTGTAGGACTATACATATCAATTGTTGCTGTTGTTAGGTGCTGTCAAGTTGGGTCCAACTCATAGTGACTCTAAGTGCAACAGAATGAAACACTCCCTGACACTGTGCCATGCACGGGATCTTTTTGTGTTTGAACCTCTTGTTGCAGCCACTGTTTCTTCTCATTTTGAGTTGTGTTACATCAGCAAAAGGAGGTCCCAGGGTTCTACTCCATTCCCATCATTAAGGTTGATTCTGCTTTGAGGAGGCAACTCTTCCCCAGGCATCTTTCGAGTGCCTTCAGCCTGGGGGGCTCCTTTTCCAGAAATGCTTTTAGGATCTTTTATCTTTGGCAAAGCCACAACAGAAGAGCCTACCGTGCCATGGTCCCCAGATCCCAACAGGTATAAGGACTGTTTGTTCCCGCCTTAGTGGTGGCTTGGCTTACCTGCTGACCTCTGAGTGCCAGGAAGCAGGGGAGGGAAAGAGGACAAGAGCCAAGCAATCAGACATGAAAGGCCGTGGGTCCTGGTGGCTCCCAGCCAGTGCTGCGGTTCCCTTTGGTCCGTCATGTTGTGAAGATGCTCTGAGGGCTGGTGGTGACGGGCCGTCCTGCCCCTCTGCTGTCTTTCTGTCTTCTCACAGCTGCTGCCAGCCTGAGGTCTGCAGCCAAGAGCTGGAAGCTCACATCACCTTCTGAGGAGCACAGCATGAGGGAATGAAGTCCTCAGAGCAAAGAGGAGCTGAGCCAGTGCTGCCCCGCTGTGTGGTTGCGTGCATTGCTTATGACTAAAAATATTTGCGGTCCCAGCAAGAGACACAGGCGAGGCAACACGGGTCAAGTTTATTATGCCAGTTTTGAAATTAAACCAGTTGTTTATAGCATGGGCGCTGAAGTCCTGCAGATTCAAAGAGCAAATTAAATTTCTTTATTCTACACATTTTTATCTGCCAGCCGCTAGATGTCGGGCACTGGTCCAGGCGCTAGAGTCACACATGGCTTGGATCATCACGAGGACTCTCATGACACGTTAGTGGAGTTTGTTAGAGGGAGACAGAGCAGTGTGTCTGCGTTTCTGCATCTCGTGAGTGTGAATGAGCGCACCTCTCGTTTCTCAGTGAAGCTTTGTTGTTGTTGTTGTTGTTGTTAGGTGCCGTCGAGTTGGTATCCGACTCATAGCGACCCTCGTAGGGTTTTCAATGGCTGACTGTTTTGGGATTGCCTTGGGAGTGGATTGCCAGGCCCTTCTCCCAGTGAAGCGTTGTTGTTGTTGTTGTTGTTAGGTGCCGTCGAGTCGGTATCCGACTCATAGCGACCCTCGTAGGGTTTTCAATGGCTGAGTGTTTTGGGATTGCCTTGGGAGTGGATTGCCAGGTCCTTCTCCCAGTGAAGCTTTAGTGTCCTTTATTTTGGATCTTCAGCCGAGTCTGTGCGGGAGAGGGATGACTCTTTCCCCGTAGGATTCCAGTTCATAAATTTATAGGCGTATGATAGACGTGGCAACATGCTGTTGTGTTCTCAACCCTCCTGGAGGGACACTTCTGAAGTGCTGAGCCATTTGGAGACGGAGGGTGTTCAGGAAATTCATGCGAGGCCGTACGCATGATCATATGTGGAGAAGAACAAACTGGAATTTTGCAGGGTGTGTGTGTGTGTGTGTGTGTGTGTGTGTGTGTGTGTGTGTGTGTGTGTTACTAGAGGGTTGACCCAAGGGCCTCCTGCGTGCTTTTGTAAGCACTGTCACTGAGCAGAACCCCTGGCCCATTTTTCACTTTTATTTGGAGGAAAGGTCTCACTAAGTTACACAGGCTGCCTCTGGCCTCGAACCTGCGATCTTCCTGCTTGCACCTCCCCAGTAGCTGGGATTACACTGTGTGTGGCTTACCCTGGCATCTTGAGAGAGGGGCATATGTGCGGTTCTGCTGTGTCCTTCTCCAGTGACAGGACCTTGAGACACCCAGGTCGATGCTCACCTGGAGTCTGCACTGCGTTCTTAGACCACATCCCAAGGACTCGGAATCACCAATGCCTTCATCCAGGGGGCCTTGAACCCGCAAGCAGAGCCTGCAAGGACTTTCCTTGCACATCTGTCTTCTTGAGTGTTGGCAGTGGTCACTGGGCTGGTGTGTGCAACCGTGCATACCTGACCCTCTCCAGGAGTAGTGTGGAGACGTAGGAGGAGAAGAGGGCTGGGCGCCTGCAGAGTTTGGGTGTGGGCCTGCGTGAAGCTATGGTGATCTCCTTATTGGCCAAAGAAAGAGATAAAGCAAGGTGCTATTTCTTGTGTATTGGTGTATTTCACCTTTTCAACCTTTCCCGTTACCACCTGGAGTTTCCGTCCGACAGTGTGGATGGGACATCCTCCACTGAGTAGAAGTTTCTCTTTATTCGTGTATGGCCTCTACAGTTAAAGAACTCTCTAGAGGAAAAGTCAGCTTGAACATGTATTTCATGCGTCATTGTGTTCTTCAAAACGACGGATTATATCTTAATCCTGCACACATTCTTATGATGGGGACTCCATCTGGGCGGACTAACCTTGCGTGGAAAAGTCTGGGTCACACATGTCTAGCCGGTCCCTTGCCAAGTGCTTCACAGAGCACGCAATCGTTGGTAAGAGACGCGAGGGTCCTCTGGGGAGACGTAAAGGGAACCCTCAGGGCCTTGGCGCTGCCTGGCACGCGCATAGACGGAGCTCAGCTCCGGTCGCCCAAACGGTTTGCTTTAAATAACCGCGATTAGACGCTCTTCTCTTCGTGCCATTTGTTTCTTCGTTTATTCTATTGTGTTTGGAACAATTGGGGTTATGTTCCTGTCTATTTTACAGTTCCCCTTGGGTTCATCCCTGTGATTGAAGTTAAAACCAGACCAAAGTCTCAGAGTCTTTGTTTTTGTTTATTTTGTTTTTATTTAAATTTTGATGCATTTAAAAAAAATTTAAAGCCATCATTACATTTCTTAGAAGTTGTTGTTGTTGATTTTTGCAGTGCTGGGAATCGAACTCAGGACCTCAGAGACTTCGAAGCTGTGCTCTAACAACTGAGCTAAATCCCAGCCCCTACATTTTTACAATTTTTATGGTATACTTTATGGGGTGCAGGGTCATGATTTGAGATGTATACAGGGTGTAATGATCAAATCAGGCAGTTGACATTTCTCTCTCCTTAAGCAACTTTTGAGTAACATATAACAATTGTACAGTTTTATAGGGGACGGTGTGGTCTTCAGTGGTATGGGAGGGTGCTGGCATTCCTTACCCCAGGCTCCCAAGGACGCCATTCTTCCAAGGGCGCCTACTTCCTAATAGTGGAGCTGCTGAAAGTCTCCTAACGGCCCACCAAGACTCCTCTCTCCTCCTCGCAGGACTTCACAGAGAGTGGGTTCCTCTCTTGGGACCCCCAGGGACTCTTTCTGAGGCTGGTTGCCTCACAATGGCAAATTCTTATTTTGCACTTTCTACTCGATAGGACCCCAATGTGTGTGTCAGCTTGTCATGCTGTAGGGGCCTGTGTGTTGGTGTGATACTTACTGAAAGCTACATCACCAGTATTTCAGATACCCACAGGGTCACCCATGGTGGACAGGTTTCAGACTAAGACAGACTGGGGAGAAGGACCTGGCAGCCACTCCTGAAACAACCAGCCATTGAAAACCCTATGAGTAGCAGAGAAGCACTGTCAGATATAATGCCGGAAAATGAGCCCCCAAGTGGGAAGACATTCAAGAAATAACTGGAAGTAGTTGTCTCCTCAAACTAGAGTTGACCTCAATGATGGAGATTGAGTAAATTCCTTGGGATTTCCTTTTGCTGATGTGGTATGACTCAGAATGAGAAGAGACATAGTGTCTGCAACAATGGGCTCAACATAAAGAGATCATGTGCGCGACACAGTTCTGGGTAGTGTTTCATTCTGCTGTACTTAGGGTCGCTACGAGTCAGATCTCTGTTAGTCTTCACTTTTGTATGAGTTTAACATCTTTGGCGTGCAGCTAAAGGACAACAAAAAGAATCTGCAAGTTGCTTTGCCACTTGCTGAGGTCTGATGGTGTAGGCGTTCAGTGCTTCTGTGGGGGTTCCCTCTTCTGATGGGCCACTGCTGAGAGCGGGGAACACCTCCAGAGTCCACAGGCATTTGCTGCGAAGGCGTCTAGAGGAAAACTCAGTTTAAAACAGGATCACTCTCCTGGATGTTTGTCTTGCCAGAGGATTCTATATGTTGGAACAGGGGTTCAGTCTAGGTTTATGTGACCCCTAACACTCCCTCAGGCTGGGATTTAGCTCAGTTGGTAGAGCGCTGCGCTGCAGTCTCTGAGGTCCTGAGTTCAATTCCCAGCACCGCAAAAATGGGAGAAGGGCCTGGCAACCCACTCCCAAGACAATCCTGAAATAGTCAGCCATTGAAAACCCTATGAAGGTTGCTATGAGTCGGACACCGACTCAAGGGCACCTAACAACAACAGCAACAACAACACTCCCTCATGCCCTATGTTCTTTCTCCATGGGCCACAGTATTCTTAAACATCCTCAGTTTGTGAAAATTGTGGTTTCTCAAGATTCCCTTGATCAACCCACCTGGAAAATGAAGATGTCCTTTGAAAGACGAAATGACCTCACATCTCAGATAAGGCAAAGGTTGTATTTGTTTATAATTAGAGTATGGAATGATTTCTATAAATCTTTCAAACTTCTCATCTTACTCTTTGAATCCAAATTTGTATTTTTATTAGATATTCCTACATTAAATTCTCTCCAAACATTGACTATGTTTTGTAAGGAAGAAATACCAGTCATACCCACGAGGAACAAAATAATTCTTTTAAAGTCTCTCTTAATCTTGTGCACTTTTCCCTTTTTCTAATTTTATTTTTAATTAGCATACAATACCCTGGGTTTCATGATGAGGTTTTCATGCAGTTGGATTGTGCATACTTTTTCTCTCTACGATGCTGGCTGATCTGCTGACTGGTTTCTTTGTGTTTCCACTCACTCTTGTTCTCTGATGCCTTTTTCCCCATATTTTAAGCAATAGTTGAGAAGATTCCTATAATCAATCATTCTTTGAATCTTTCTATTTCTATTTCTATTATTTCTATTCACTCAGCAGAATTTCAAAGTGAAGTGAAATTAAATAAAATTTACAGGCGCCGCCAAATTCCAAATTTACTGACCTGGCCAAACGGACTTAAGAAAATAGTCTCCAGTACAAACTTTATTTTTTCCTATTAGTTAAAAATTCTTTCCAAGAGATGTCAGAAAAGCAATATAGGAAGAAACATTTGTAGGCATAACTAATTAATATTTTAGACAAGTTGAGATTCTTATAATGGAAACCTGTTTGTTTAAATAAAGAAGCAGAAAAATAAATGTCAAATGAGCTATATATTACATAGAAGGTATTCATAACCAACAATAAATCTATTGCATTAGAACCATCCCTCTTCAGTTTTTCAAGCCAAAAAGAGAATATAATTTCTGCTTGTTTATAGGCTGAGCTGAAGTGGAAGTGTTTTACCTGCTTTGTTGCAGTGATTGATTGTCAGGGCTAATCCCAGGCTGAATGCTAAACAGAACAATTCTGACCAGTCAAAGAGCATGACTGGGATCCAGTGGAGTTTTTTCCATGCCAATGTTCCAATCATGTGTTTGCTTTTAAGCTCTGTTACATTTCCATCAGATATTTTGTTCGGTTCTCTCTGGTAAGACCAACTAACTCATTCCTCTGTGCATTTTAAAAGGAAAATAAACACTAATTTATTTCTTCTCAGGCCAATGTTGGCACTCCTCCTTAATTAATTGGAATAAAGACCTTTGGGTTCTAGGTTCTCAGTAACTTCCATCAATCAGCCTATTTATGTGGAAAACAGGGAGGTAGGTAAATTGAAAGAAGAGAAGGAGAAAGGGCTTAATATCAGGTGGGGATGATAAGAAAGGTATATGAAAATATATAGCTAACTAACATAGCAAATCCCCCACATGTCTGTCAGCTTGTCATGTTGTGGGGGCTTGCATGTCACTGTGATGCTGAAAGCTGTGCCACTGATATTGCAGATACCAGCAGGGCCACCCATGTTGGAAAGGTTTCAGCTGAGCTTCTAGACTAAGACAGGCTAGGGAGAAGGACACAGAAGCCCACTCCTGAAACAATTAGCCATTGAAAACACAATGAATAGTAGAGAAGCGCTGTCAAATATAGTGCTAGAAAATAAGCCCCCCAGGCTGGAAAGAATTCAAGAAAGGACTAGAGAAGAGTTGCCTCCTTAAGGTAGAGTTGACCTTAATGATGAGAATGGAGTAAAGCCCCTTTTGCTGATATGGCATGACTCAAATGAGAAGAAACATAGTGGCTGCAACAATGGGCTCAAACATAAGATCATGTGCATGGCACAGTGTCAGGTAGTGTTTCTTCCTGTTGTACATAGGGTTGCTATGATTTGGATCTGACTTGATGACACCTAACAACAGCAACTATATGACCCATGATAAAGGCCAAATTAGTCTTGATCTGCTCTCAATTTATTATAGTATAAAGGGGCAGTCTCAAAAATGAGTTTGTTTTTGAAGTAACTATGATTTGAAATAAAACATTTCAGTACAATTTCAAATCGTCTCTTAAAATTATTTGGCCTAACTCTGGAAGATAAATCATATTCTTTTTCAAGTGCTGTTCTCTAAAGCACAGTATGCTGTATCTTGTTTGGGCTGAGGTTTAGCTCAGTTGGTAGGGTGTTGCTTGGCAACCTCCGAGGACCTAGATTCCATCCACAGCACCACAAAAACAGGAGAAAACTGTGGTTAACCACTCCCCAAGCAATCCCCAAACAATCAGCCGTTGAAAACCCTCTAGTCGGGCCGTACTCACGGGCATCTAACAACAGCAACATATCTTGTCAGTAAATATTAGCAGACAATTTGAAAAGCGTAATGGTGGATCCGCCTGGGCTAGTTTCCTCCTGTGCGAAAGCAGGTTCTAAATGAGATGATTGACACAATTCCTTTCAGCCACATGAGTTTGAGATGGAGCCACACGTCGGCGAAAAGAACGAAATGAAGAGACCCTCCAAAGTCATACAGTGTTTAAACGACTTTTTGCTTCCTGGGAGGGAAAATGGAAACGTGATTAGACAGATTAAAGATGTTGGATATAGACGGTTGCTAAACACCAACCTACACGGAATCCCGTAGCTGCCAGTATTCCACCATGGGAATGAAATAGGAGCAAAAGACAGGCCAGATGTGGTTTTCTTCATGTCTCAAACAGAACGGGGCGGGATGTTCCGTGCCCGTCTTTTCTAGGCCAGTCTTGATGTTAATTGCAGGGGCAGCATCTTTGGTTTGAATTATGACAGGTGGTGGATCAGCAGCCTCTTTCCCCTGGCAGATTTAAAGCGTGAGGCCAAGAGAAGGAGATAGGATGTGCTAGGACTCCAGGGTGAATCGCTGGAGCAATGAATGGCACTCCACTTAAAGATGGCACTGTCCACAAATCCTGAAATAAGGGGAGCAATCGCCCAGAGGGGTCCTTTCCTCATAGCTTCATGAATCAGAAATAGTGAGGCGAGGCTGGACCAAAGACTATGGTTCATCTGAAGAGGAACCACCTTAGTTGCTGCATCTCTAATTTCTACCGTTGTGCAAATCTACATGAAAAACATGGAGAACATTCCAAGTGTTCCACATAAGCCACGGTAATAGCTCAATATTGTACATTATGTATAGAGGAAAAGAAAAAAAGAGAGACAAACATAACACCAGCTTCATGAAATTAATTAGGTAGAGGACTAGCTGCTGGCTCAGGTTTCAAGTTTTTGTCTTAAATATTAATATTCTAAAAAAAGCCTGGTTCTTGGAGAGGTGAAGGATATAACTGATTCTTCAAGCATATGCATATTTTGTAACTAAAATCATAGACAACTTGCTCCTCACGACACAAAAATAATTTTACATATGTTTATTTAATGAAATGGTTTTTAGAAGCAGTCTTATTTTTTTCCAGTACCTCATAATGTCAAACCTATCTTCAAGTATCTCTCCCTCTCTCCCCCCTCCCTCCCTCCATCTCTCCATTTCCCTCTTCCTCTCTCCCCCTCTCCCTCTCTCCCTCTCCCTCTCCTCACCCCCCTCTCTCTCCCTTGCCCCGTTTCCCTCTGTAATAAGTTATTTCTTATTTTTCCTATCTGGCTCTGCATATGCCAAAAATCTGGTTATGTGTTCCAAATTTTTGAAGTACTGATTATCTTCTGGGAAGTGATGAATAGATGATACAATCGTGAGCCACTAAAACAAGCATCCAGAACTTGAATAACTCAACAAATAGAGCAGCCACAGAAGTAGCCATCTTTGGAGACTGTGCTTGGATGAGGTGGTCCTTGCTCTAAACAATTTTGGAGTTTTTTCTTTTTTGAAAGAACTTCAGAGCCAATGAAGGGACCATGCCAAAAATTATTCTTGAGATTTCACAGTCTGTCTTTTTAATGAAAGATGATTACGTGGCTTAATCACCCACCTTGTTCAGGAGATTTAACTTTGTCAGAGTTTGGGCAAGAAACATTTCTCACTTGCATTGTGTGTGTGTGTGTGTGTGTGTGTGTGTGTGTGTGTGTGGTGTGGATGAGGAGCTTTAATAAAATGTCTATAAACCAGTGAGGGATGGGCAGCATGGAGGTGGCCGCTGAAGGCAGTCCTAGGAGATGGGTCCCTCACACAAGCTGAGAATGTCAACTCCCTGGAGTAAGTGCGCAGTCAACAGGAGAGAGGAATGTTTTAGTTCACTCATTATACTCCAGCTTTATCCCTTTATAACTGTGTCTTATTTCTGACAGCCTGTGTGAATGGTTTTTGATATATTCCAATTAAGACATTTTCATTGTCCATTAGCCATCAGGTGGAACAAGTGTATTTTTGAGACTTTTAATTGTTGTTGTTGTTAGGCGCCATCAAGTCAGTATCTGACTCAGCGATCCTATGTACAACAGGCGAAACACTATTGTCAGCGCTGCTCTGTTATTCATAGGGTTTTCAAGGGCTGATTGTTTTTTGGGAGTGGGTTGCCAGGTTCTTCTCCCAAGCCTACAGCACCTGGTGTTCCCAAGCGATCTCCCATACAAATTCTAACCAGGCCCAACTCTGCTTAGCTTCTGAGATCTGACAGAATCGGACGCCACAGTGGTAGGGCTATAGGCAGACTTATAACACAGAATGGAAAAATATAAGATGACAAATCAAAAGTATGTGCACACATATTTCTGGAGTCATCTCCACATGTCAGCTACGTACATGAGTGAAGTAGAATTCTGAAACTCTGACTTGGATTTGGGAACAGGGAGAGTAAAGGCTAAGTTTAAAATAAAAAAAAAATTTAATTAACATTTTTTTTCTGTAATAATTCAAATCTGCCTGCTGCTGGCAGTTTTTATTTCACTGAACCCATTTCAGTTCCTTGGCAGGCTCAGCGATGTTTTATTTTTGCTGGAAAATAGCAGCATGGTCAGTAGTCATGAGCGGCAGAGACAGAAGAGGCAGATTCTGCTTAGTGTGCTCTGGAAGGCGTCGCGGCGCTGGCCGCCACGCCTTGGCTTGCTGGATCCGCGTCTGGACTGCCTAACCAGGCTTCTGCTGCTTTTGTGCAATCAGGCCTTCTTTCATCCAAATGAAGAAATTGGACATTTTTCTATGAACATCCTGTCAAGTTCTGATCTCTGTAATTTATTAGTTATTCTTCATAGTCACAATTATTATCTATTGAACAACAGGGGCTCAAATGTTTTAAATGAGATACCAGGAGAAAGTAATATATATATATATATATAAAATATATATAATAACATATAATATATTATATATTATATATAGTTATATATAATATATAATATATAAAATATATAATATATAATTAATATAATTAATATTTATAATTAAATATTTATAATTAAATATTATAATTACATTTATAATATTTATATTTATATATAATTAATATTTATAATAATCAATATATATAATATGATATAATAATATATATAATTATGTAATATATATATAGAATTGGTAGAGAATAAAGTGTGGTATCAAAACTGTGGGTTTTTTGTTTGTTTGTTTGTTTTGTCCCTAAGAATGCTCTGTCTGCAGCCACAGCACCCTGGCATCAGATCCCGCCTGATCCCATAAGCTAAGCGGAGTCATCCTGGTAAGTCCGTGGATAGGAGACCACCTGGGAATACCAGGTGCTGCAGACTAGGGAGAAGGACCTGGCACCCCACTCCTGAAACAATCAGCCATTGAAAACCCCATGAATAGTAGAGAAGCACTGACAATAGCACCGGGCAGGGTACAGTGTCAAGAGAGTGTTTCATTCTGTTGTACATAGCACCTAACAATAACAAAAAAACTCTAGGTCCAGATGGTTATGGTGGCGAATTCTAGCAAATATTTCAAGAAGATAGGCCAATCTTATAACGCTCTTTCAGATAATAAAGGAGAAGGGACTACTGCTGAACTTGCTTTATGAGGCCAACATAACCCTGACAGAAAAACCTATCAAAGATATAACAAAGGGAAAAGAGAAAAGAAATTGCAGACAACTACCACTCATGAACAAAAAGACCAAATCTTTAGAAATAGATCATCAAATTAAATCCAGCAGCGTGTAACAAGATACTACCTGAAAGTGGGCGATTTCCCAGAAATTCAAGGCTGGTTTAATATTTGAAAATCAACCAATGTCGTTCTCCAAATTAACAAAAATAAGAAGAAAAATTAAATGGTTAAGTCAATAGATGCAAAATTGGTCATTTACATATATGTTATGCTACATTTATGTTAAACTAATAACATTTTGAGACTTCTCTTTTTATAAAGGAAGAACAGCAGAAAGGCAAGCACCGTAGGTTAGTTTAAAACTTTAAGATTGTTGCCCACAAACATTAGACTTAATTTTTATAAAGCAGCAGAGTTAAAATGATAAAAATCTCAATTACTCATACATTAGGGAGCAAAGTGTACTTTGCCTGGCATCAGGAATGAATTGACCTCACATCCGTACTGTGTTCACCCGCAGAGGGCACTTTTCCTTTGTCTTCCATTTGTGTTCAGCCCATGGGAAGTAACCTTCCACAGCATCTGCCCAAACCAAAGACAGAAATCTGAGGCCCTTTGCATGTGGCTGGTGTCAACTTAAAAATGATGAAAGAAGTATCCAAATCAGGGAGCCCGTTCAATATAAAGCAATTCCATCCATCCATCTATCCATCCCTCCTCCCTCCATGCCATAAGTATAAGGATCTCTTTTGTATAAGGCACAAAACAGATGAAGAGCTGTCCTGATGGAAGGTATATTCTGATGGGATTACTCAAAATATGCTTATTTTAAGTATCAGAGCCTCAAGGTATCATTGTGATGGTAATTCTTGGACTGCCATCGTTGGGAAAGCCTAAGAATCGGCCAGAATATAACTTTTGTCCTTGTTCATTTCATTTCAGGTGAAGGACAACATACTTCATCTTCCTTTCCTTTCTCAGCTCTGGCCAGGGCTCTGCCTGTTTCAGGAGCTGCTCCCACTCCTGGCCGACTGGATGGCAGAACAACGTTGATGGGACTTCTATTCCGCATCACAAGGCAATTGGTTCCGGGTGGTGAGTCCCAGCCTTTCAGAAACATTGACAGACATTTTTTGATGAGCTTTCTTTTTCCTTTTCTTTTTTCTTTTCTTTTTTTTTTTTTACTTCTTTCTTTATTTTTTGGTTCTACATAGACTGCTCAGAGTTTTGGGCAGAACTTTCAGGCCTAGTTTTTCTTGGAAGTTACATATTCAATAAATTCATGATTAATCTTACTGCCATGGAAGAACATGGAATTTGTTATTTTCTCTGTAAAGCTTGAAAGAAACAACACGGGGTCTATCAAGGTAGCATGGCAATGTGGCAAGAACAGTAACAGAAATGAAGCGGAACTCTCCAATGTTTTATAGATGTTATTATTTTGGACACTGAGTGTTATCTGTGCCAGGGTTTAGCTCAGTGGGTGGAGGGCTGCTCTGCACTCTCTGAGGACTCAGGTTTGATTTTCCAGCACCACAGAAACAAGAGAAGCACGTGGCAATCCAGTCCTGAGGCAATCCTGAAACAATCAGCCATTGAAAACCCTGTGATGGTTGTGATGAGGGGATCTGACTCCATGGCATGTAACAACAACGGACATAAATAAGCCTACAGCTGTACCCCCTGGCACTTGATCTTGTCAGATCTCGGAAGCTAAATAGAATTGACCCGGTTAGTCCTTGGATGGGAGATCACCTGGGAACACCAGGTGCTGTAGACTTGGGGAAAGACCCGGCAACCCACTCCCAAAAAACAATCAGCCATTGAAAACCCTATAAATGACAAAGAAGCACTGATATCGTACCAGGCATGGCACAATATCAGGGAGTGTTTTGTTCCGTTGTGCATAGGGCTGCCACGAGTCAGACCTGACTCAGTGGCACCCAATAACAACACAAGTGTTACGAGTGATGATATGATAGATAGAGAGGTGAGGTGGTAGATCTATGATACAACACAAGGTACCCCGAGGGGATTTGTGCTATAAATGTTTACAAAGTAATTTGTTCTAGTGTTAACGCTGTTTTTTCCCTTGTTCTGTTTTTTTTGTTGTTAATTTTGGTTAAACTCTGAAGTGCTGTTACTCCACGCATTTTATGAGATTCAACTGAATACTCACGGTTCTTGACTCCGAATTATGCCTATATACAGATTCATAATGATTGTGAGGATTTATCTCATTTTAAAGCTTTTGTTCCTAAACAGAAATTTGTCTTTGGAATGCCATGCCAGTTAGTTAAAGAACTGTTCTCTTTCTGCATTGCCTGCTGTGTTGAATATTTATTTCATATTAATCCCTCCCACTGAGTTTTCATTTTTTTGTTCCTTGTTTTGATTCCCCTCTGTATTCAAAAACATATTTAGAATTACAATGATAGGGACAGAACCTTTTGGTGCCTGAGTTGATTTCCAAGGTAGATGGGACAACTTAATGCTCTGTTATATATTTATGTTTTGTTCATAAGATCTGAAAATCAATTGCTCTCTGAAAACATTCTATTTTTAATCCAGAAGCTTGTAATATAATGTCTGTAAGGGTTTTTCTGGGGTTTGCACTTTTCCCTGAATGTCTTGTTAAACGTGTTACAAAGGCTGCAAATTATTCAACTTCTGTGAACAGGTGCTTGAGTTAGTCCAAAAAGATTGTTCAGTCAACTACTCCTTCATATAATTTTCACTATCCTTTAGATGAAAAGCAGTTTATGATTTGTGGATGAACCAAGCCAATGTAATACAAAAGTACTGATTGAAAGATAGGACACCAGCCGAGATTATTGTATCATTTAATTTTCCAACATTTTAAGGTGAAGGGTTATTTTTTTTCCTGTGTTTCAGAGGAATAAGCAGCTGATAACTTGTCCAAGATCAGGCATTTTGTTAGGGATGGAACTCAGACTGTAATTCCAGTTTATGGGAGGAAGCTCTCGCTGAACATTTGCGTGTACTCAAAGTTCATGTTAAACCTTTAATCTCTTAATGGTATGAGGAGGTGGAGTCTTTGGGAAGTGATTAGGGTTAGATGAGGTTATGAGGGTGGGGCCCTCGTAATAGGATTAGTGCCTGTTACAGTTTGAATATGAAATGTTCCCCATGAGGTCATGCTTGGCCCAGCGGGTGGTGGTGGTTTGGGAGGTGGTTGAAAGCCTAGGAGGTAGGGCCTAGATGGAGGACGCAGGTCATGGGGGGCCGTGGCTTTGAAGGTTGTACTTGGTCCTCAGTCCCTTCTTCTGTCTCTGCTTTCTGTCCATCATGAGTGGAGCGGCCTCTTGCACGTGTTCCCCCCACCGTGAGTCATATTCTTTGCAAGTGCCCAGGGCCAGTGACCATGGACAGAGCCCTCTGAAACCACAAGTGGAAATAAATCTTTCTTCCTTTAAGTTGTTTATGTCAGGTGTTTTGTCACAGGGATGAAAAATCTGAATGACACAATAAATCCCCTCATGAAAGAGACTGCGGAGCATGCACCCTTCCCCCCACGAGAGGACATTGCAAGAAGGTAGCCGTCTGCGAGAAAGCCTTCACCAGGAACCAGACTGGCCAATACCTTGATGTTGAACTTCCGGCCCCTATAACGATGAGAAATGACCTTCTCTTGTTGAAGCCACCAAGTCGACGGCATTTGGTTATATCCCAAGCAGACGAGAACAAATGCTAGTTTAGGAACAGTGATCCTGGTTCTACTCAGGGAATTTGCTTCTTCTTTAAAGATTACCAGAAACAAAGAAAAGAGGAAACTGCTTAGATTATGTGATTTGAGAAAAAAATATTGTTACACAGTTTGTTAGTACTGGAAAAATCATAATAAGTGGGTAATTTTACTAGAAAAGCAAAGCGAAGCATCAAATGCTTTCTCCAAGGGCTCTGGCCTCCCCTCCAGAAGAGAATTAAAGCTGGTCTATGGCAAACATAGCCTCTGGTCTGGAGGTTGCCAGCAACTCCAAGAAGGTGCACTTTTTTTTCCCAAATTCTTGTCAATGCAGTTTCTTAAGCCCAAGGGAAAACACCATCTAATGATCTAAGTCCTGACGTCACTCCTATGAAGTAACAGCCTTTCCTGAAGTGGGTCTTGCCTCACCTGAAAACAAATTGCTCATTTAGGCCGGACCAATGAGCTCTTGTCCAGCACCATCGAGTGCACATTCCTCGAAACAGGACTAGCCCTTTCTTCCCTCTCTTCTCTCCTTCAATAGGCAAAAGAATGCTCAATATCGGAGGTCGTCTTTACACCCTGTGGCTTCTTTTCCTCTCTCTATCTTTTCTGGTATTATAAGCTTTTATCTTACTTTTTTTTTTTCCCAAATAGACCTCTGCTATGATTTAAATATGTCCTCGAAAACTTCATCTGTTGGAAACTTGTTGTTGTTGTTGTTAGGTGCCGTCGAGTCAGTATCCAACTCATAGCGACCCTCATAGGGTTTTCCATGGCTGACTGTTTCGGGATTGCCTTGGGAGTGGATTGCCAGGCCCTTCTCCCATTTTTGCGGTGCTGGGAATTGAACTCTGGACCTCAGAGACTGCAGTGCAGCGCTCTACCAACTGAGCTAAATCCCATCCCATTGGAAACTTAGTTCTCAAATTCATATATTAATGGTACTTAGAGGCCTTTGGGGGGCAAATAAGATTAGTTGTTGTTGTTAGGTGCTGTCAAGTCAGTACCCGACTCATAGTGACCCTCTGTACAACAGGGGAAACACTATTGTCAGTGCTACTCTGCTGTTCATAGGGTTTTCAATGGTGGATTGATTTTTGGGAGTGGGTTTCCGGGTCCTTCTCCCAAGCCTACAGTACCTGGTGTTCCCAGGTGGTCTCCCATCCAAGTACTAACCAGGCCCGACCCTGCTTAGCTTCCGAGATCTGATGGGATCGGATGCCACAGGGCTACAGCTGCAGGCTAATAAGATTGGATGAGGTCATAATGTAGAGCAGCCCCCATTGTGGCAGCAGTGCCAATCCAGCGTGCTGGCTCTGTCTCACCATGTGATACCTTCTGCCACATCATAACACAGCAAGGAGACCCTCACTAGCAGCTGAGCAGATGCTAGCTCCTTGCTGGTGGGTTTCCCAGCAACCAGGATTGTGAGCTAAATACGCCTCTGTTCTTTATGAGCTATCTAGTCTCAGGTATTTTGTTATAGCAACAGAAAACAGACTAAGACAATATATTCTCTAATTCTTGAGATGTCAATTCTCCTGTTATCTGATGGTTTGCTCCCTCCCATGGTTGACTGTTTTTGTCATTATTTCATCTGCAGCAGAAGTCACTTCAGGAACTCAAGGCACCCTGGACTACTGAGGAGTGGTCTGGAGTTGCTGTCCATTAAGACTCCACAGATTTCAATGTTTCAGACCACTCTTTATGTTAATGTATCTCTCTGGGATTTATGTGCCATTAAATAGAAGCTGCCTGCAGCTGTACTACTGTGGCGTCCAATCCTGTCAGATATCAGAAGCTAAGCAGAGTCGGGCCTGGTTAGTACCTAGATGGGAGACTGTCTGGGAACACCAGGTGCTGTAGGGTTGGAAGAAGGACCCAGCAACCCACTTCCAAAACAATTAGTAGTTGAGAACCCTATGAATAGCAGAGAGCACTGACAATAGTGTTTCGCCTATTGTACATAGGGTCGCTATGAGTCAGACACCGACTAGAGGGCACCTAATAACAACAAGTAGAAGTTAGACCCCCACACCCGAGGATGGGTTGAGGATAAAGCTTTGAAGACTTAGATGATGATGGCTTGCCCCGGCCAGTGAACAGAGATATTCTATCCTGTGTCTCCAATATGGGGTAGCTCTTGACACTCCCTGCTTTGTTCAGAAGGCTTAGTTCAAGCTCTCTCCATTTGTTGGTCCTGAGTTCTTATATTTTATCTCCCCAAGTATACTAAACCAGATCTTAGCCCCTTCTCTAAGACAGACACCCTGTGAATCATTTGTCCCCAGCCCACCTCTGTGGTCTGGAGTTCTCATTTTATTTCTGGCACCAGGAAATTTCCCTTCCTTGTTTCCATTCTCAGCTTATGATTTTTTAAAATTTACATCTGTATTCAGCATGTCTGTGTCTTTGGAGTGGAATGGAGGTATCCTCTGCGTCACCTCAGTCAACTATGTTGTTGTTGTTGTTAGGTGCCGTCGAGTCGTGTCCGAGTCATAGCGACCCTCATAGGGTTTTCAATGACAGATTGTTTTGGGATTGCCTTGGGAGTGGGTTGCCATGTCGTTCTCCCATTTTTGTGGTGCTGGGAATTGAACTCAGGACCTCAGAGACTGCAGAGCGGCGCTCTACCAACTGAGCTAAATCCCAGCCCTCAGTCAACTATAGTCAAGCGGAAGTTCCCCAGTACTGAATGTGTAATATTTTTACTCTATTTTAAATGTCCTAGTTACCTACTGACTTTCCTGAACATTTCATTAAGCTAACCTTTCGGTTACTCTCTCTCTCTCTCTCTCTCTCTCTCTCTCTCTCTCTCTATATATATATATATATATATATATATATGTATGTATATATATGTATGTATATATATATACATATATATATGTAGATATATATGTATATACACATATATATGTATATATATATACATATATATATGTATACATATATATATGTATACACACACACAAACACACACATAGAGTTTCCTTTCACTATATATATATATATGGTGAAAGGAAACTGTGTATAATGTGTGTAATGTGCTGGCTCATTAAGAAATAACTTATTTCATCACTATTATGATTAAACAGATATTAATTCAGAAACCACTTGAGCCTAGAAAGTGATGGGGAATATATTTAAGCTCAGAATTTACAAGAAGGCTCTTGGAAAGGTTGAAAGCACAGTTTGCAGAGTGCCTAAGGGTTGAAAGTTACACTGACTTTTTTGAGCAATGAAACTTTGGCACAGGATCTGTTTTAATGAGGCTCTTTTTTTTCTCTCTCTCTTTCCCTGAGAGAGAAGACTGGAGTTCTACTTGCTGTATATAAAACCCCCCATAACCGCTTAACAGGTGTTCCAAGAATAAAGAAAACTACTGTTCTGTTCTCCTCTGAGACACGCTGCCTCTCGCGCAGTTCAGGTCCAACAGCAAGGGTAGAGGAGGGGATCACACAATTAAGCTGGTCTGGAAGCAAGTGGCTTTGAGATATTTCTCATTATATCTTGTCCCTTTCTGTCTCAGAAGGAGCATTATAATATTTCATAGGTATAATTCAGGTCCCCTACTTTCAAGTTGGGGGCTGGGATTTAGCTCAATTAGTAGAGCGCTGCGCTGCAGTCTCTGAGGTCCCAAGTTCAATTCCCAGCACCGCAAAAAATGGGAGAAGGACCTGGCAATCCACTCCCAAGGCAACCCTGAAACAGTCAGCCATTGAAAACCCTATGAAGGTCGCTATGAGTCGGATACCAACTTGACGGCACCTAACAACAGCAGCAATAACTTTCAAGTCAGTTTTGTTCTTTTGAATGTGGTACCCAATGAAGAAATGTCTTTGGTGGACTTTCTAGAAATCCAATGCCAAGAAATAAGGAAGAGCCAAGAGCTGCAATTCTTTGGAACAGACTATTCCAAAACAGAGCTGAAACCATGTGTCTATTTAAAGCATATTTGAAAAAACCCCAAAACTCATGTTACATTTTGACTCATCTTGAATTTCGATGTCATTGGTAGGAAAAGGAGGGCTAAAACAGCTGTTTAAAGATTGCTGCACTTCCTGACCTGTGAAGAATTTCTCTTACGATGCAGGAAGAGAGATTATCATCTTGTTAGAAGGGTCAGCACCAGGGGAAGGGTTAGAGGAGTGTGTGGCAATTAAAATAAAAACAAAATGAAAGCCTAACACACCCCAACACCTCATAAAAGTAAATTTTCAACCAAAATAATGAAAACCCAAGAGCTCTAAACAAAACCTAGGGCACGGGAAGATCACAATAAAGACACATGGTGGTGGTTGCCGGGTTCTGTGGCGTCACATCTGACTCATAGGGACCCTCATAGGGTTTTCAGTGGCTGACTGTTTTGGGATTGCTTCCGGACTGCCACTTCCTTCTCCCGTTTTTGCAGTGCTGGTGATCAAACCCAGGTCCTCAGAAAGTGCAGAGCAGCCCTCTACCAACTGAGCTAAACCCCAGCCTCAAAATATGTGGTACTGTTTATAAAATCAGAATGTTTTGAAAGCTGTGGGACAGCTGGCCAGGTAGGGAAGGAGCATAAAAATGTAGAAAGAGGAAGGTCATGTTGCAATCGTAAGTTTTCCTGAACTTTTGGAAAAATCCTTAAGGGCAGGGTCTCTGAATTCCACTCCGTATAGTAAGGCAGCCTGGCCAGTTTTGGTTTATTTTCAGGGTTGGTCAGTGAGTATGCTACACACTAAGACCTTATTTTAAAGAATGTGTGACATCCTTGTATGAGGAAATCATAATCAAGCTTGTTTAATGTCATGTAGCAAAGGGACTTGTAGCTTAAGGGACTTGTAGTTTAATGTCATGTAGCAAAGGGACATAAGTCATGTTGTTGACTGACTTGGCTGTGTTTTTATTCTTATCAGCACAGTTTTTCTTCAGCTAGCTGAGTATTTCCAAGAAATCTGTGTAGTCATCTTTATTTTATTATATCATTTAACTGTAAAAAAATTGGCAACTAATGGTTTAGGCCAAAATTATGGCCAGAGTTCTATTGTGGATGTGTGCTTGGATATAGCCACCCTCTACGTGTTTTTAAGGACACTGGTACAACATGCCAAAGAATCATCACCTTGGGGAGTGAGTCCAAGGTGACTCTTCTGGTTTTTTCCCAGTTCAAGAGGTTTTCTCATTAAATGGGCAGAGTTTTCTATGTGGTAATTCACATGCAAAATTGGATTATCAGATGCATATGTTTTTCTCCTCCCCTTCAAAAATTTAGTCCCTTACTCAGTTATTATCCATGTAACTAAAACAATATAAATTAAGGGGGTTTTTCTTTTGTGTTTTTTGTTTGTTTGTTTGTTTGTTTTTTGGGGTAGGAAGCTGAGTTCTCTCTCTATTGCCCGTCTTCTCTCCATATTTCTCCAACCCAGTTTTGGGATTTCTCTTTCTCCACATTAAGTCTTCCTTTCCCTCAGGTAACAAACTCATGCCCTTGCTGTGATGCAAGAAGCAGAAGTCACCCTGTACTGTGATAGAAGACACTGTGTGACCCAAATCTTCCAGGGAGATGCGCAGGTTGTCTTGTCCGAAACAATATAGCGCCTCTCCTAGCCAGAGCAAATCTGAATATAATCAAAGTGGAACACATCGTCTCAAGAATTCTTTCCATTCCCATTATCTTCTAGTAGGTGACTTGGATTTTCTTTTTCTGTTTACAAGTTTGTTTTATTTACGATGACAACGTTTAAAAGCTGACTAAAGTTAACTGGTGCTGTCGAGTTGTGTCCGACTCAGTGACCCTCATAGGGTTATCAATGGCGGATTGTTTCGGGATTGCCTTGGGAGCGGGTTGCCATGTCCTTCTCCCATTTTTGCGGCGCTGGGAATTGAACTCGGGACCTCAGCTGGTAGAGTGCCACTCTGCAGTCTCTGAGGTCCCACCAGGTCCCGCCATTGAAAACCCTATAAGGGTCGCTGTGAGTCGGACACGACTCAACAGCACCTAACAACAACAACAACAAAGTTAACTGGACAATACACTAGTCAGAAAAATCTTTATGAAAAGAGGGAAAGCCCAAAATGCCACCTTCTATGGAGAAGGGAGAGTTCAGTTTTTTTAGGGAAATTGCAAGAAGAAACTCAGCCATAGGGTTGGAATCTGCATTCTGACGTCCCATGCATGGAGCGTGTCATGCTGACATAACTGATTTGCCGCTGCCCTTGTCTCCGGGTTGCCTAATATTAATAGCGATAAACGGAGCGCTGCACCGAGTGTTTGGAACGATCCTGACTGTTTCGGTCAGGCACAGCGTTTCCCCTCTGAACGCGCTTGGCTCTCTCCACACACTGGGGCTTCCTCCTCTTTAGTGAAATTGTTTTTGACGTTGAAGGCTTTGTGACTCTCCTCAGGACTCTGCCCCTTAATCCCTGGCCGCAGTCTTGTCTGTTACATCAGGCAAAATGTCCGTGTCTCGCTACTTTGCCACCAGAGCAAGTTCAAAAGGTGTCCCTGATCGACTCTGGGGAGCTCTTGGTTCCACCTGGGGTACCCTCTGTTTGCTTTTCCTAGTGCTCATTCTTCTCAGGAGGAGGTGGGTTGCTCTGTGGGCACCGCTGAATGACTTTTTAATATTGCTGCGTTATCATTGGGGGAAGGGTTGGCCTGTGCATTGCAGGAGGTTTAGTAGCATATCTGGCCCCTATCCACCAGATGCCAGTGCCACCTGCTACCCTACTGAGAAAGTTGTCAGATTCAGGATGGAATTACTTGCATCAAACCCTGGCAAAGTAGAGTCAGGGAAGGCCGCCAAAGACAAGCCAGGCCAGCTTCTCTGTGTTGGTTCGCTTGGGCCTTGCTGTGCAAGATAACCTGACAGATCGACTTAAAGAAGATGGTTAGGCTCCGTTGGCTCATGATTTGCAGGGTTTCAGTCCATCATGGTACAGGCAGGAGGGCACAGGCTCACAGAGGGGCGTGTGGTGGAGGACTTCACGTCATGGCGCATGGGAGCAGAGAGAGAGAACCAGAATCAGGGCTTGTCAGGTTCTTTCTGGGGTTTCTCTCTCTCTGCATTGCGGATGGAGGTGAAGTGGGGGTGGGTACCCCAACGCTGCACCTGGAGGCGAGGCTGTGGCTGGAGAACAGAGCTTCACACATAGGATAGAAGGACAGGGGTTTATTCACAAAGGAGGGGAAAGGAGTGGAGGATTAGGGAAAGGGGAAAGGGGAGCTGGAGAGGGGAAGCGCTCACTGCTGTCTCTGCTGCTGGGGCAGCTCCTGGGTGTTGTTCTCTTCCAGCTCACAGGCTTCGCCACTTTGGGGTTCCCCGTGTGTGGGGGATCGGCTCAGGCCCGGCAGAGGTCAGAGCCTTGCCCAGACACCACGTGGGTATCGGGGACCCACTGAACTGGGTTTGGTGTAATGGCTGGTGGCGCCAATGAAGGACTCCGGGAGACCTTCAACAGGGAAAACAGGAAAGGAAGGTTTATTGGGTGCTCCCCAAGTGGGGTGCAACAAGCAAGCAACCCCTAAGCAGGTGCTATAAGTGCTGGCTCTAAGTGTTGCAGTCCGAGTGCTGGAACAGCTCAGCCTTAAAGGCACAGCTATAGCAGCCGGTGTTCCGTTGGGCTGGAGGTCAGTTGGCCTTGACTCTCGCAGCTCACCTTCTCTGCCTCCCTCCTTCCCAGGGATGGGAGGAATTGAGAGGCTCTTCGTGGCTTGATTGTAGCCTTTGGTGCTTTGGGGCCCCTGGTCTTGACCATGTCAGCTTGCTTGAAGAGTCTGCTGGAGTAGGGAGCGCTGGTCGAGGTGATGGGGTTCAGTTGGCAGTTAAGGGATGGTCAGAAGTGGTGGAGGGGGAAAAGTAGTAGGGGGGTCAAGGGGGTTCGGGAGCCCTGCTTATATAGGGTCCTAGAGGGGCATGTGACTGGGATTAGCCAATGAGGGCACACACCTGACAGTTACTGCAGATAAACTGACATAACTGCCAGGTAGGGACAGTTATCTAATGAAAATACCAAGGATAGCCAATCAGGATTAAGGCAGTTAAGGCAGGCCAGGCTGGTCAGGAGCCATCTTTGCTCACTTGATGGGAGGGACAGGTGTGAGTGAGTAAGATGTGGCCCTTGGGTCCCTCAGGCTATTATAAGGGACCCTAGTTATGGGGTAGATTTAAAAAATCCCCAATACCCGCACTTGACTTTCAGAGGCTTGCCTCTTAGAGTCTTGCCTCTCAAAGCTGTCGATCTGTGTAGGATACCCAGCGTTGTAGTGGTCAGGGTCAGATAGAGGTGACAGGCGGGTTGAAGTATGGTGAAGGCAGGTTGGAGGAAGGCTGAAGGCTAGGCTAGGCAGACGAGTAAATGGGCCTTGGGCCCTTAAGGAACCTCAAGGACCCAGCGAGCTTATCTTGGATGGTGTTCAGCATGGCTGCTGAACTCTGAGCTCTGGACTTTATATGGCCTGGTAGCCAGCCAATCAGGGGAACAGGGTTGGATTAGAAATGACCAATCAGGCACCAGGGGGGCTTTAGATGCTACCATATCTTGGGTACCATCTTGGCCCACTTGATGGGATGGGGGAAGAGTGAGATACCTGGATGTATGGCAAAGGTGACCTGTTGCTATCTTGCCCCATAGGATTCAATGGGAGCAAATGACCCAGATACAGGGTAAGGGTCATTTGCCCCAGAGGACAGGGGTTGGTCCTCCAAGTGGGCTAGATGAGCTCCTGGGACTGGCCATGTTTGGGGTACTCTCTATCCCCCTGGGAATTCCAATAAGGGTTCAAACAAAACCTCCCAGGCCCATCCCCAGTTACCTACTTCTACCAGGGCTATCTTTGGCACTTTTGGTACTAGGTGAGGCTGGCAGGCTCTGGTGGGCAAGTGGCTGCCGTTACTGGGCAAAACCGGTCTTCACGCCAGAATGGGCTGTTTCACTGGGTTGGGACTGCGAGGCAGGGTCAGGCCAGGGGTCTGGTAGAAGTGGCAGCTGTCCCTGCACAGCTGGCTGTTCCTGCATGAGCCGGGTTGGAAGCTGCAGTTGGAAACCGTTGTCATAGTACCTGGCGTCAGGCAAATCATGAGTGAGCGCCATCGCTTCGTGGCCTTCTCTGACTCTGCTTTGCCAGGCTTTCATGCAAATGACTCCATTTTGGATCAGACAACTTTCCCAGGGGCGTGGGGTTGCTACTGGAGTTTAGTGGGCAGAGATCAGAGATGCTGCCTAAGTATCCTTCCATGCATAAGACAACCGGCTTCCCCAACAAAGAATTATCTGGTTTAAATGTGAATATTTCTGAGGTTGGGGGAAATTGTTATAATTCTGTCTTCTCTCTTGGAATTTTAACAGTTTGTATGATGTATGGTGGCCTGGTAACCCTGATTTATCCACCATGACACAGCTGAAGGCCAGCACATGCCAAGCCTGTTTTCCCAATGTTCTTTGAAGTATAGGCTTACAAATCAGAGAGGAAAAGGCTAGTCAAGTCCTCTTGGCTCCTACTGACTCTATAAAATACCATCCTATGAACTCAGGGGTGGGATTTAGCTCAGTTGGTAGAGCACTGCTCTACAGTCTCTGAGGTCCTGAGTTTGATTCCCAGCATAGCAAAAATGGGAGGAGGATGTGGCAATCTACTCACAAGGCAATCCCAAAGCAGTCAGCCATTGAAAACTCTACGAGGGTCGCTATGAGTCAGACATGACTTGATGACACCTCACACCAACATGAACTCAGCATTCCTGCTAGCATTTTACAAACATTGAAATCGCGCATACTATGCGATGCCACCACACAAAACAGGACAGAAGAATTTCTTACAAAGCAAAATCGAATGGCTGAACCTTACCCCCTCTCTCATCCGCTGTAAACACACCAGAATCAGCCTGCACTATCGCTAGCCTTTTAGCCATTAAAAACAACAAGAACAAGAAGGAAACAGACTCCATTCCTCCTTGTCTTCAGCCTGTAAAACTGCAGTGCATTTGGACTAAAGCATTCTGCATTTTATGACCGCTTTAGTTTACTATAGAGGAGAAATGACAAACATCTTTATCTAATTTATTACATTGTACATTGTCCAGATTTGGCTGATGATGGGAGCATATTTGCCCTTTTCCATATATGTGAATAGAGAAAGAACAGATGTATTTTCTTACTTGTCATATTCTGAAATGTTCATCTGCAGTTATGTTAGTAACGTCTTCACAGGTGCGCGCTGTTCTTGTCTCCACAGCAACCATAGAGCCCTACGCTGTCTTTAAAAGGTGACCTGTTATTTCCCAGAAAATTAGGATTTCTTGCCATCATACTCCCTCCTCTCCTCTCCTTTCCTCTCCTCTCCTCTCCACTCCACTTCTCTCCTCTCCACTCTCTCCTTTCCTCTCCTTTCCTTTCTCTTCCCCTTCCCCTTTCCTTTTTCCTCCCTCCCTCCCTCCCTCCCTCCCTTCCTCTTCTTGTTTTGGAGTGAGAAGAAGAAGGTTGTTATGCTACCACACACATTGGACAAAATATGTGTTTAACTCATAAGAAATATATAGGGCACTATTGAGCTGGGGCCTGCAGCTGTAGCCCTGTTACATCGAGCTCCCAAAGATGGCACTGGCATCCAATCCCTCTCCTCAGACCCCTTGACACTGATTGGCTATTTCCAAATCACTGAACGGCTCCTGATTGGACCGTTCAGGAACCACCCCCGACTGGTCACTTTACAAACCCAAATTTGCATATCCCCCCTGATTGGCTGAGACCTGTATGGGGTGACTGCCTCTGATTGGCCCCTGGCTAGCCCATGGAGAGTATAAAAAGGCAGTACATGGAGCAGTCTGGTTCCATTCCATCTACTGGGGCAGATGAAACAATAAAGAGCTGTTGGAGTGGAACACTTGGAGTTGGCGTCTTCGTTGGGAAGAACGAAGCAAGGAACTGCCGTGGGTATCAGCCTCTGAGCCTGCCTTTCTCAAGGGTTCTCAGAGCAGCCATGGGCATAAGCCTCCTTTCCGGGTGGCATGGTTCTCTGGTGCTCGGCTCCCCCTCACCAGAAAATTACCTACCGAAGTTGACCTGCACATGAACAATGCTTTAATATAAGCATGTCCCATACATGGACCCTCCACTTCCCCTGGCAACACTGCCAATGCTTCACGTGTGATGATAGTGTGCCCTTGTGGCTGCCTGCTGGACAAATGTGGCTGTTTCCCGCTCATGGCCAGAGTGATTCCAGTGGCAGGGTGACGTCCCACATCTACAGTCCTCCTGAAACCCAGTTCTTTGTGGGGTTGGAGCCTGTTGTTTTGCAGCAGAATATTCCGAGAGGTTCTGCTTAGAGTCCAGGCCAGGTGACCTCAGGGGGCCCTGGATGATGCCTGCGTCATTTGGGATGGTGATTGCCAGACCTCCTCTCCTCTCAGCCTTCCAACGCCTCCTTCCACGCACATGCTCAGTCATGTCTTTCCTGCCTAGCTCCCTGAGACACGGAAGCAGTTAGAAGACAGATTCTGCATCTTCCCCCACCGCATGCCCCCAGCCACCTGCACCTGCCTCATCTCCTCTGCCTTCTCTTGACACTGAGGATAGACCACCCATGCCCCGCCTTCAGCCTGTGCCTCCCTATCTGCACCTGCCCCGCTCCTCCTCGCCCACCCAAGGATGTTGTTTCCGCATCTCCCTGCTGTCATCTTTCTCATGGCTGAGTGCTGCGCCTTAACATTCAAATGCTGAATGTTCAAACCCTCCGTCCTTCAGAATGTGACCATATTTGGAGACAGGGTCTTTAAAGAAGCAATTAATTTTAAATGAGATCCTTGGGTGGGTCCTAGTCCAATATGACCAGTGTTCTTGTAATAAGAGGATAGGAGGACACAGGCCCAGAGGGATGACCACAGGAGCCAAAAGACGACCATCTGCAGCCCAAGGAGAAGGGTCCAGGAAGGCACCAGTCTGGCTGACACCTTCATCCTGGACTTCTGGTCTTCAGAACTGAGAACCGGAAATTGCTGTTGTTTAAGCCATACGATCGTGGTACTTTTCTATGGCAGCTCTAGCAGACGGAAACAAATCTACAAAGATCTCCACAACCCAACACTTTCTGAATTCCTCATCCCTTCCGGATGCGTATTCTGGTTTCTGCTCCTCTATAGAAGAATCTTGAGCTTTCTGTGTTGGCTGTCTCCCCTTCCTCTCCTCTTTGTTTTTCTTCAACTACATTTTCTGATCTCTGAGTAATGAGGTGTAGTGGGGCTTACTCTTTGAACCTTTCCATTCTTCTCTCCAGACTTCCCTGTGATCTCGTGGCTTTAAATGTTACTCATAAACTAGCGATGCTCTTGTTAGGTGCTGTCAAGTCAAGTCTGACTCACAGGGATGCTACGTACAACAGAACGCAACAGTGCCCGACACCGTGCCATGCCCTGCACTATTTTCAGTGCTTCTCTGCTATTCACAGGTTTTCAATACTTGATTGTTTTGACAGTGGTCTGCTAGGTCCTTTTCCCAAGCCTACCATCCCTGGTGTTCCCAGGCTGTCTCCCATCCAAGGACTAACCAGGTCTGACTCTGCTTAGCTTCTGAGATCAGACAGGATCAGACACCAGGGTGGCGTGGCTAAATGCATGCGTTCTGTAGCTTTGTGGCCTGTTATTGAATCCTGGATCCACCAAGTCCCAGCTGTGTGTCCAATGGCAAATCACTCTGCTTCTCTGTTCTTAGACACCCTCATTTATAAAGTGAGATGAATAGCAATAGCAACGAGAGGACTGTAATAATGCCTCCCTCATTGTGCCGCTTTGTGGCATAAATGCAATAATACACAGAGTGTTTTCCCCAGTGGTTTGGCATGGTGAGTTTTAACCAGCACACTTAGTCCTTATTTGTGATGGATCCATGTACCTGGGCCGTTAATGTAGCAGCCTGTTAGTGCCTGAAGTTTTACGGCCCAGTCTGACCTTGCCTGTCCCTTCTGGCTAGTAAAGTGGTTCGAGGGCTGCTGCGTGGTAACCCAGCCTCGGGGTTTGCTTATTCTGCCTCATAACAGGCAAACACTTCGTACTAATCTGGATTTTTCCCACCCTGGCTAATCATTAGTTCTCAAAAATGCTGACCAAATCTGAAAATAATCTCCAGTCTGTCATTAATTTAAAACCTAATGTTTTCCAGGGTGGCTGGCTTTCTCCAGCCCTCTCCCCGTGAATGGCATTCATTACTGCGGTGGGAATTCATTTTTGTAAAATTAATCTTTTAAGAGTGAGTAATGACCATAAGAACTGGAATGTTTCCTCCGCGAGTGGGCTGCAGTGGAGGAACTTAACCCGGCCTGGTCGCAAGGGCAGAGATCTGGGACGCGGCCTGTGTGGGTGCAGGCGCGTTGTGGAGGTTGTCGCCTTTGCTTTTAAAGCAGTTGCGCTACCTCAGGCGACACCCCGGTGCATCCTTGGTGAGGCGGAGTCTCCAGGAGCCTCCCTCAAAATCACAGCAATGGCGCCCGGCTAGCTGCCTCTCCTTTCCTCTCTGCTCTGATGTTGGCACGCGATCCACTGTACCGTTTGTGTGCAAGTGTGTGTTTGTGTGTCTGTGTTTTTAATGAATGCTGATTCAACCCAAACCCCAGATGCGGTTTCCAGTTGCCACATAAAATCACCCTGTTTCTGTGACTATGCATGAAGATGGGAGCTAATTTACTCCCCTCAGAACACCACCTCTGGTCCATGCGCAGGATATTTGAAGGGAATATAAATTTGTGTTTTGTTTCTATGGCTGTGTTGTTGTGGTTGTTAGGTGCTGCCAAGTCAGATCTGACTCACAGAGACCCTAAGTGCAGCAGAACAAAACATACCCAGCCCTGTGCCATGCACATGCTTTTTTATATTTGAGCCCCTTGTTGCAGCCACTGTGTTTCTTCTCGTTTTGAGCCGTGCCACATCCGCAAAAGGAGGTCCCAGAGGCTTCACTCCCATTAGTAAGGTCAGCTCTACTTTGAGGAGGCAGCTCTTCCCCGGCCGTCCCTTGAGTGCCTTCCAGCCTGGAGGACTCAGGTTCTGGCACTGTAACCGGCAGTGCTTCTCTGCTGTTCATAGGGTTTTCAGTGGCTGATTTTCTCTGGAGTGGGTTGCCAGGGCCTTCTCCCTGGTCTGTCTTAGTCTGGAAGCTTAGATGAAACCTGTGCACCACAGGTGGCCCTGCTGGTATCTGAGATATGGGTGGCACCGCTTTCAGCATCACAGCAACACGAAAGCCCCACAGCACGACAAGCTGACAGGCACGTGGGGGCATTAATACCTAAGGCTGCTTGGTGGGCATATTAATCTGTGTTTTGTTCCTATGGCTGTGTTGTGGTTAGGGGCCGTAGACCCTCACAGGGATTTCAATGGCTGGTTGTGTCAGGATTCTTCGGGAGTGGACTGCCACGTCCTTCTCTGGTTCGGTCGTTGTAGTTTTACGTTAATTCTCATAATGTGGCCAGACCCTATGCTCCCTTAGCTGAGGGGCTTGGGAGTTATAGGTTGAAAGAACTTGCCAGGCACCCCGAGACAGCTGCCTCGCTCTCCGAGCCCTTCGGGGAGTCTGATCTCACCAGGAGGCATCAAGTGGCTGTCTCTGGTGGAGAGAGCGTGGGGGGTGGTGTGACAGCTGAGTCAGGTTTGCTGAGAGGAGAGCGAGGGGGCTGGCTGGAGTGTCTGTGGGGATAGCTGGCCGCCCAGGCTGGACTTGGCTCTCGTTGGCCTGGGAAAGAGCAGTGAAGCTGCCTGAGCCAAGGGTGTGGGCAGAGCGGTGCCTGCTAAAGGGGCATCTGTGGGCTGCTGGGAGCCAAAAGGCAAGAGGTAGGAGGAGGCTCTCTGGGCGAGCTTTTGAGTCCCCAGCTCATGCCCCCAGCCGTCGGCCCCAGGGGAGCCCCTCGTTTGAGTTGGCTCTTGGGGTGAGGAGGGACTCTGTGTTCTGAGCGGTTACCTCAGCCCCGTGGGGAGGTGACCTGTGGGGTCAAGGGATCCAGGGGCTCCTTACCCAGCTGCCGTGGAGGGAGCTCGGGGCCTGCCACATTTCTGAGCGGCAGAGGGTGGGGTAGGCGGTCTCTAACCGAGGAGCTTATCAGCGTGGCCTCAGTGGGTGCTCTTGAGGGTGCGGGAAGACCCGCCTGCCCACCTGTGTGGTACTGTGCCCACGACAGCTTCAGGGACTGTGCGCCAGGGGCACTCAGGACACGATGCTGAGAACTCTGGGTTCTTCCTCTTATCCCAGGGCCCAGGGGAGGGCCATCTGGGCTCAGGTGACATGGGGACCTGGGGCAGGGGGTGCTCCCCACGGACATCCAAGGCATTTGCTTTCAGCAAACCATCACTCACTCCAAACTCTTTTGTTCACCAGAGAAAGAGGGAAGCTGTGGATTTGAGTAGAAAACGCGCCATTCGTGGCGCAGTACTGAAAATCCCTTGAAGCAAAGGAGATGCGGTAAAAACAACTGGCTTTTTAGATATTTTGGAGTCCAGTTAAGCCGGGAGCAAGTTCTGGTCTAAAACCTTTATGCAGATGTGCGTGTGTGTCTGTGTGTGGGGAGTCATGGTGAACCCCGTCTCAAAGCAGCCTTTTAAAATGCAGCCTGAGGCAGGCACTCAGTGACTGGGGCAGCAGAGGCAGAAGGATGCAGGTTTGAGGCCAGAGGCAGCCTGCACGATTTAGCAGGATCTTGTCTCAAAATAAAAAATAAAGGAAGGCGATGAGAGCGCAGCTCATGGTAGAGCCTCTACTTAGCATGTGTGGGCTTTAGGTTCGAAAACAAAAACAAAAGCAAAACCAAAACAAAACGTAAAACCCAAAGTAAATCTCAGAAATCAAAACAAGAAACAAGTTTTATTGGCAGAAAATTATTAAAATATTAAGGAGAACAAAATGTGCTGTTTGAACTTCTTCCCTTTATTGTGAAGGGTGCCCGAGGAGAACAATATTTAGCAAAAGATCTAACGATGCCCTTCATGTTGAAGGTGGTGTTGCTGTCAGGTGCCGTCGAGTCGGTGCCCGACTCATAGCGACCCTCATAGGGTTTTCAATGGCTGACCGTTTCGGGATTGCCTTGGGAGTGGATTGCCAGGCCCTTCTCCCATTTTTGCGGTGCTGGGAATCGAACCTGGGACCTCAGAGACTGCAGCGCAGCGCTCCATCCACTGAGCTAAATCTCAGCCCGTCATGTTGAAGTAGAGGTGAGCAAAAACTAAATTTTGAGAAATATCGAAATATTTGGGCTCTCTTAGTGCTCAAGCCAAGGGAATTTCAGTTAGAAATTAGTGAAAACAAAGATTTATTTTCTCCATTCAAATTCATAGATTTCTAAATCCCATCAGTTTATGAAACTGGCAGGATTTTAATGAAAATAGACAATTACAATGCAAACGTGTGTGTGTGTGTGTGTGTGTGTGTGTAGGGATTTGTTCCAATTCTGGAAAAATTTATTTCTATGGTTAGACTGTTATTTGCCGCTTTCTCTGGGTTCTTTGAGTTCCTTAAAAAGTTATTGTTTCCAAATTAAACAATAGATCATAAAATACTTCCATGGGGAAGATTTCAGAGAGGATATTGCTTCCCAAAGGATGCAGTGCTTGAAGTCCGCAGGAGATCAAACACTTCCTGGAGCCACTGGATCTGGCGACAAGCTCCGCCACCCTGGACTCGGCAGGAATGGAAGCAATGATCCAGAATGAAACTGAAAAGAAGTTTTAAAAGGCTTCTGCCTGGGAGAAGGGCGAGGGGCCAAGGGTCAGGCCGCCAAAGAGAGAAGACCTTTGCTCCGGATTTATCTGCTTTCCGTGGGGCTGGTCTCTCCGAGGGACAGGGGGTTCTGAGCCTGCAGGGTCAGCAGAAGAGTTGAACGCCCCTAAGGTCTTCTCTGAAGTTCCTCTGAGGAGTGGCCCTGTCTATTATTTTGTGTGAAGTCCAACGCTACGTGAACTTAGCTATTTTCCGTAACTGGCCTAAGAATTCTACGATCAACCGGTAGAAGAACGTAGCAAACTCATCTGAGCGCTAGCAGGTGAGCGCCCCTCAGAGGTGGGGTACCTTCCTCTCTGCCCCCCTTTCCCTCTCCTCCCTCTCCCCCTTTCCTCTTTCTTGCACACCTTTCTGCCCCTTACACAGAAAAACACACATGTGGGGATTTGTGTGTTATACACGCTCCTGGTTTTGTGTATTACACGTGGATTTCATGTTTCTGAGGAGGCTGAGGCAGGAGGATTACAAGTTGGAGGCCGTCCTGGGCTACACAGCAAGATCCTGCCTCAAATAAACAACAAAAGATGTGGAAACTATGAGATGGATGAGGCTGTTGCCAGTTACAGGAGACTTTTTTTCTTTTTTAAATAAGTAGATATACACTCTAAAATAACAATAAAAAGTATGGTTACAACATACTTACCATAATCCAGTACCAGGTACCGCACCTACCTGCATACTCTATATGCTTGTACTGGTGGCAGCTCAGTAGTTTTGTTTGTACCGGCATCACCACAAACAGGGTCATTAACAGGAAGTTTTCAGTATATAATCTAATGGGACTTCTCTAAAATATATGGGCCACTATTGACCACTAGGGCTGGGATTTAGCTCAGTTGGTAGAACTCTGCGCTGCAGTCTCTGAGGTCCCGAATTCAATTCCCAGCACCGCAAAAATGGGAGAAGGGCCTGGCAATCCACTCCCAAGGCAATCCCGAAACAGTCAGCCATTGAAAACCCTGTGAGGGTTGCTATGAGTCAGATACCGACTTGACGGCACCTAACAACAACAACATTGACCACTCTGTTGTACATGAGCATATTTGGGGGGCAGAATTTAAACCCGGAGCCTTGCACACCCGAGGCCAGTGTTCTTCCTCTGAGTTGTACCCCTACCCCCACTTTTTAATTTTTCACTTTGAGACAGGGTCTTGCTGAACGCACTGGCTGCTTCTGGCCTCAAACTTGCGATCCTCCTGCCTCAGCCTCCTCAGTAGCTGGGATTCCGGACATGCCCCTAGGCGCCTGGCACATGGGTATATCTTTAAATTATCGATGCTGTTTGTGTTATTGATGGTGTTACCAGCATTGCGGGAAACACCTGAGATAATCAACTTACAAGGAGAAAGGTTTATGCTGGCTGCAGTTTGGGAGGGTTCAGTCCATGGGGGCTGACTCCATTGCTTTTGGATCTGTGGGGAGGCCACATCAAGTCAGGGAGGGCATGGCCGAACAAAGCTGCTCCTTGGTGGCTGGGATCCCACTGCCCCTTGAAGGTCACACACCCCAAGGACTAGCAGACCTTCCACAATGTCCCAATTCTTAAAGGTTCTACCACCTCTCAATAGTGCCAAGGTGGGCACTAAGCCTTTAACACATAGGTTTTCAGGGACATTCCCGATCCAGACTATAGTATTGGTGTTTTAAAACAGAGGTATGACTACAAATGAACAACACAGTTAAAGTAGAAATGATGACAGGCTGACCTTCACCTCATGCACATAGATTTGCTTCCGTACTTAACAGTCAAGATTATTGTTGAGTGCAGTCAACTCAGAGCTGACTCATAGCAACTCTATGTACAACAGTACGAAACACTCCCCGACACTGTGCCATGTGCATGATCTTTTTATGTTTGAGCCCACTGTTGCAGCCACTGTGTTTTTCTCATTTTGAGTTTTGCCACATCAGCAAAAGGAGGTCCCAGGGGCTTTACTCCATTCCTATAATTAAAATGGACTCTACTTTGAGGAGATGACTCTTCCCCAGTTGTTTCTTGAATGCCTTTCAAGCCTGGGGGACTCATTTTCTGACAATATGTTGGACAGTGCTTCTCTGCTACTCAGAGGGTTTTCTTTTTTTGGGGGGGGGTATCAGGGGTTGAACCCAGGGCCTCACGCCTGCATGCTTTGCAAGTGCTGGACCACTGAGCTGCACCCTCAGCCCATTTTTTAACTTTTCTGAGACAGGGCCTCACTAAGTTACACAGACTGCCACTGGTCTCTAACTTGCGATCCTCCTGCCTCTGCCTCCCAAGCCGCTGGGATTACAGGCGTGCGCCACCGCGCCTGGCTACTCAGAGGGTTTTCAATGGCTAATTGTTTTGGGAGTGGGCTGCTGGGTCCTTCTCCCTACTCTGTCTTAGTCCGGAAGCTCAGCTGGAACCTGTCCACCATGGGTGACTGCTGGTATCTGAAATACTGGTGGCAGAGCTTTCAGCATCACAGCCACACAGAAGCCCCCACAGCATGACAGGCTGACAGACACGTGGGGAACAGTCAAGAAGCCAGGCATAAATATTCATAGAAGGGTATACCATCGTATAAAGTGGTAATCAATATATGCATGACCACAAGCATGCACATCCCATAGCATTCAGTAAAAGAAGCTTTTAAATGTCTGGATAGAACAAGCTGGGGCCAGACATGGAAGGAAAGCACAGTGGTTACATTTTTTTTTTTTTTTTTTTTTTTTTACTTTTTGAGACAGGGTCTCGCTAAGTTACGCAGACTGCCTCTGGTCTTGAACTTGCGATCCTCCTGCCTCCATTTCCCAAGCCTCTGGGATTACAGGCGTGTGCCACTATGTCCGGCACTTCCACATCTTTTAAGTAGTTGTAATTATGATATAATTTTTAAAATCTACATGTTATTTATTGCATGAAAGTTCTGTAACTTAGCCAATGCTCTCTTTTTGGACACGTACATTGATTCTAATTTTCAGCTTTTCATAAACAATACTCCCATCAATATAGTTTTGATTTGTTTCTCCTATGAGATACATCTTTGAGTGCAGCCATACTGATTTCTTGAGAATGAGTTTCTAAAGTCAAATTATTATTAAGGCTTTTTACTTTTTATTTACTTATTTGTTTTTGCAGTACTTGGGGGTTGAATTCGGGGCCTCGCATATACTTTGCAAGTGCTCTACCACTAGGCTGCACCCCCTGCCCATTTTTTATATTATATGTTGAGACAGGGTCTTGCTGAGTTTTACAGGCTGTGAACCTGCAATCCTTCTCCCTCCACCTCCCAAAATTGCTGGGATTACAGGCTTGCGCCACCACGCCTGGCCCATTATTAAGGCTTTTTCATGTGTGTGATCCGATCGCCTTCCTGGAAAGCCGGTCCCCCTCTGCCACGTCACCAGGAGTCCCTCCTTGTCCTTCCTTCATTGTACCTACAGCTGGTTGGCTGCGCCTCTCTCTGGCACGGTGCTTCTTCACAGGACCGCAAACCCAGGTTTTCAAAAGTGCACGTGCTACCCCCAGTTTTTAAGACAGGCTCTCGCTGCGTCTTGAACACGGATGTCCTCGGAGTCCTCCTCAGCACAGGATGGTAGACACTGCTGGTGAGCGTCACGCGCCAGAGGAAGCCCGTGAGCCCTTGCGGCCGTGCCTGTGACTGCGGTGATAACGGGACAGAAGTTGAGAGTCACCCAAGGTCATCAGTGCCCCCTCGGCCCGAGGGCGTGGAGGTGCACCTGGGCAGGGGCGCGGGCGTGGTTCTGTGTGCACTGAGTCATCAGAGGCCCGGGGAGCTGCTGGGCATCTTCAGGATCAAAGCCAGTCTACAGCCCAACCGTTCTGAGGCAGGTGGAGAAAAACTCGAGGAGTCTCCAGGGGTCAGGGGACCTAAGAGATCCATAGGGCAGCCCCCGCTTGGTTTGCTAACAGAACACTCACCCGGCCTAAAGCTGCAGTACTTTAAGATCCAGCTTCAGCCACCGTGTCTCTTTTCTGTGTCTGACCTTTCTGTAGCAGTGTGTCCCCAGGTATTATTTAGGAGCTAGTGACGGATGCCAGCTGCTCGTGGGCGTGAGCGCTCTATCCTCAGACAGCGCACAGGCTGTCATTTCAGGCAGAAGCTCTGATCTGTGCCTCCTGGTTGGACCTTTCTAGGCTGCCTGCTAACGCTGGAGAAGCTGGCTTTGAACCCTGGCCTTGCACTCTCTCCTGCCGGGCAGCCCTGGCATCTGCTTGCCTCTCTAGCCAGGCAGGCCTGTCCACTGGACAGAAGGAAGGCGTGGGGAGGTGAGGGCTGGCTTACCATTTAGAACAAACCCAAAACGCCTCTGCAAGTCAGTTTCCAACGTCCCGAGCTCCCACTCTATAAAATACTTCTCCATGGAGTTTTCTTTGTTGTGACAATGAACTGTTTCTTCTGCCAATATTTCAAAACTCTTTTAATTTTAATGGTTTGCTTTATTTTTCCAAAAAATACTATGTAAACACAATAATTCATGAAAAAAGACTTTGATGCTTAAGACCTTCTGCTGGATTTTTGGCAGGGCTATAAAAGCTTTTATAGTTTCAGACATTCAGAGAATGCCTTTATTCCTAATTCAAATTTCCTTTTTGAGAGAAAACCTGGTTTTCCAGATAACCTTTGGCTTCTTACCTTCATATTCGCTCAGGTGAGGGTGTCGCCTGCACACCACCAAGGACGACCTCCGCCCAGGAGAGCCCGGCCTCCACTTAGGCTGTTTCCCGTTCCCTCCCCTCTTCTCTTTTCTCCTCCTTCTTCCGCTCCTTGGCTGCCTTCTCTGTGTCCACTGTCCCTTTCCCCTCAGTTCTTACCATTCTGCCTCTTCCATTGTGAATCAACACGCTTCTTCACCAGACGGAAACACAGATATTGAAAACAAGTACTTAGGTGTGTGTTTGCATTGGTCCGCTTTTCATTACTACAACACAATGCCAGAGGCCAGCTACCTTGTTAATAAAAGTTTACCTCACTCAGCCCTGGAGGCTGATGGTACAAATGGCGCGTCCTGTGCTCTGGGAAGGGCCGCCCTTAGTTCCATCACGCCATCGCGTCCTGGGTGCTGTGTGTATCTCCTTCCTTCCCCTTATAGAGCCACAAGCATTTAATCATGGGGCTCCAACATGGTGACCTAATTCAATTTAGTCACCTCCTAAGGCCCCACCTCTAAACACAACAGTTGGATTAAGTTTCTGCCCTCAGTACCATTAGCATGACATTGGGGAGTACACTCCTGCACGTTTTATGGGGACAAGCCATATTCACACCAAAATGGGGATAATAGCAACACAGTCGTCTGAGCATGTCCCCTTCCTGTGCACCACTTATCTGAGCCTACAACTAAAATGTGGGAAAGGACCAAACTTCCTGTGTGATAGGCAGGCCCGTTGCCCGGCGTTGAAATCCTCACGCCTCTTCAGAATCCAATGGGAAAAGCTTTTACGAGGAGGGCTGCACAGGGAGCACGCCAACACATTTTTGTGTGTTTTGCCTTTGTTCTTCTTGTTTTCGTCTTCCCTCTCCGCCACACACTAAGTGGCCCCATTTTGTATGTGATTTTTAGGTCATTGTCAGACCTTAGTCTCTGTTTCAGTTTGGATAAGTGTCCCCATGGCTCACGTGCCCATGCGTTAAAGGCGTCACCCTGTCTCGTGGCACCAATGACAGGCAATGGCACCTTTAGGAGGTGGAGCCTGATGGAAGGAAGTTAGGTCATTGGGGGCATGGCCTTAGGTGGACGGCAGTCCCGAAGCACTCAGCCATTGAAAACCCTATGAGGGTCACTATGAGTCGGATACTGAGTCGACGGCACCTAACAACAACAACGGTGAAAAATTCTATTGGTTTTCTTGTGATTTCCAATGTCTTTACTTTGCCTTCCCCACTGAAGGGTGTTTTTGTAGGGTATAGAATTCTGTATCCCCTCACTTTCAAAATGTTCCACTCCCTCCTTGATGAGAGTCAGCTCTTAGGCAGTGCTGTCCCCTGTGTCTGTTGTGTCATTTTCTGTTGCCACTTTCCAGCCTTGCTGCACGCGTCTGGCTTTTGACTCCTGTGACTCTGACTCCCCAGCCTGCCCCTGACGTGTCTACCCGTGGGTTGCTCCTGAGGTCCACAGAGCACCTGGCCTCTGCAGGTGAATGGGCTTCATCGCATTGGAAAGTGCTTGGTTAGCACTTCTTCCAGCAGATTGCCCCTGTGTTTCTCGCGTCTCCTATTCCCAGGCTCTAATTACATGTGTTCTAAATTGGGTCCCTGAGGCACTGCGCCAAGTCTTGCCCCTCCGCTGGGCATGTCAGTTGGGCTACAACTCCGAGAAACGCTTGAGGTGAGGATACCTGTAATTACAATGGGCAGCAGAGCCTGTGCTGGAGGAGTGAATGGCCTTACGGATGTTGCAAGAAGGAGACATGTATTTATACGTAGGAGAAATGGATGGTCTGCCCAGTGTGCCTACCGAAGGCCCAGTTTCTCAGAGAAAATATTCCCCGTAATTGACAGAAACAGGGAAGAACACACAGCTAACAGCCTGGTAAGTGAGTTTTGTAAAATGTGATGTGTAAGCCATAGCTCTGTGCGCTCCGTGAAGGGGTCAATGAAGACGTTTCTCATCACCAGAGAAATTAGGGGGACCCCCTCATTATGCAGACACCGCGCATGGAGACACCAACTGCGACAGCATCCATTTGAGAGTTCTGCTTCCACCCCCACCCACTTACTTAAACCGGGGTAGACTTCTTCATGAGGAAGACTTGAAGAAGTGTTTATCTGCAGAAAGCTATGTCTAGGAAAGCGAGGTGGGATAAAGTCTGGAGGCTATATATTATCACTGAATCCAGAAAAAGTCAAAAGGAAGTAGACAAGGAGTTTCCAGACTTGCCAAGCCGAGCGCAGGAAGATAAGAACAATATTGAAAGGCGATAACACTTCTCTGGAACCCTGAGACGTTGTCTCAGAATTTTATTTAGATGTGGTTGCGTACTTAGAAATTATGTAATTATAGTTTCTCTACTTCATCAGTTTTAAAGCAATCTTTCTAGATTTCCTCTTCTCCCTTTGAAAATTTATAAATCCTGTTTCATCATCATGGTTGTGTTAATGTGTGTTTGGTTAAAGGAAGAGCATTGATACTTTGAAATATTGAAAGATAAAATTTGGAAAAAACTCTATAATAATAGTCACATACAAATATTAATCCAAATAGGACCAGCAAGATGTCTTTTTGTACTAAGAGCATATGTCTTGTGGAGAGGATATTGCTATACATTTTTGAAACATTTTTTGGCAAGACATATTAACTTTTAATTTGGTAAATTGGTTATAGCATGTAAGTAAACAAAGCTGTCTTCTACCCCCAACCCATTAATGCTCAATTTAAACCTAAGAATTTCAAGATAAACTAATCAAGGGTAGTTTTTCTCAAATCAAGCCAACCATCAAACTCTTTTTGAAAAATACATTTTCCTCTCCGCTTGGAGCATTGTCACCCATCTCTCACTCGTCTGTGTCTGTGGGTGAGTGACAGCATGGGAGAGGCAGGGCATTCTGTGGAGTGTCCCCATGTCACCACCACCGAGTCTTCAGGCAAGATGTCGGGTCTCCTATGTATCCACAGCCCTGGAAAGAGCCTCTCTCTGCTACCCCTGGGAGAGCTGACCCCTGAAGGAGGGTGTGACTGGAAGTACAGCTGACAGGAGAGGACATCAGGTCCTCCGGGGGTCTCCCGGGGAGCACCTTGGTTTCCACGGAGCGTGCTTGCAGGCTTAGTGCTTCCACTTCGCTGTCCAGGGTCAGCGGGAGGAAGTGGGAGAGAGGTGTTGGCTGAGGGCGCGACCAGGGACCAGGGCGGGTGAACCTGTGCGGACACAAGGCGGAGGCTCTTGCTGAGTCTCCTGGCTGTGGTTTGTGCCTGTCGTTTGATGAAGCCTCAGGGAAGAAGGAGTGTTCAGGCATGGAGGTGCCCTGCCTGGGTAACCCCTCTGGCTCACGGAGGCATGAGCAAAGCGCCTTCTTTGCAGCCCAGGTTGCTTCCTTTCTTTTCTCCACCCCCCTTTTTAGGACTTCTTTTCCCAAATCCACCTGTAGGACTCTCCTTCTTGCTTGTTGTTGTTGGGTGCTGTGGAGTCGGTATCCAACTCATAGCGACCCTCATAGGGTTTTCAATGGCTGACTGTTTCGGGATTGCCTTGGGAGTGGATTGCCAGGTCCTTCTCCCATTTTTGCGGTGCTGGGAATTGAACTCGGGACCTCAGAGACTGCAGCTCAGCGCTCTACCAACTGAGCTAAATCCCAGCCCCCTTCTTGCTTAGTCTATGAACTATCAGGAACGAATTTAATATCAGCCGTTACCCTCTGTTGGCGGACAGGGTGAGTGGGTAGCTCTTCTACTTCAAGGTGTAGATCTTACTCTGGAATGAAACTTTTTTTTCTACTAACCAATTCAGTAGGAGGTATCTGAGGGAGGAGAAGGCTCGTCTAATCGGGGGAAAGGATGACCTCAGAGCACATCATCGAAAGAGTTTGTGTATCAGTTGCAAATCTCTAAAATAGGATCTTTGAAGGTGCTTGTAGAATTCTGGCTAAAGTTCTAGGTGAGGTGAGTTGGTGATTAATTGAAACTTCTTAAGCGGAACATTAGTTCACAGACCTAATGAACAACTCTCTGGGGATTTTCAAATCTCAGTGTAGTATTTCCTGATGACCAATTTCTCTGTCTTCTTCCTCAAATAGACAAGAGATGCTTTGCTCGGAAGCAGCCTTGACCCTTCGCTAAGGAGATTCAATTCGTTAGCGAAAATGAACAGAATGTTTAGTGATTGATGTTGACACAGCGTTCCAGCTCCGCGCGTCTGTCAGCTGGTCATGCTCTGGGGGCCTGTGTGTTGCTGTGATGCTGAAAGCCAGGCCACCAGTATCTCAGATACCAGCAGGGCCACCCAGGGTGGACAGGTTTCAGCTGAGCTTCCAGACTCAGACAGACGAGGGAGAAGGACCAGGCAGCCCACTCCCGAAAACAATCAGCCATCGAAAACCCTATGAACAGCAGAAAAGCACTGTCAAATATAGTGCCAGGAAATGAGCACCACCCCCCAGGCTGGAAGGCATTCAAAAACAACTGGGGAAGAGTTACCCCCTCAAAGTGGAATCGACCTTAATGACTAGAATGGAGTAAAGCCCCCGGGAACTCTGTTTGCTGATGTGGTACGCCTCAAATGAGAAGGAACATAGTAGCTACAACTATGGGCTCAAACATAAAGATCATGTGCATGGCACGGTGCTGGGGAGTGTTTTGTTAGGCTGTACATAGGGCCACTGTGAGTTGGATCTAACAAGTGCAGCATTCCAGAGAGTGCTGAGGCCATCAGACGGCTACCAGTGGCTCCAGCTGGGCAGTGTCCTTTCAGATATTCGCACTAGGCCATCAGTGCTGCTCTGGTTGTCTCCTGGACCCGATTCCAGTTTACTTGCAAACTTGGATATTCATTCATTCACACATTCAAGCGTGCCATATTTATTGGTGATCAGCCCTGGTTACCGTGCTAAAGTCAGGGGCTATGAGGACGGCTAAAACACCAGCGTTTCATAATTGTAGGAAGCCCTAGAGATCGGGAGCAGGGTCAAATGCCCCGTGGTGCATTCCAAATAGCTCAAGAGAGGTGAGAAGCCAAGGGTAAGGGTGTCGATTTCACAGACGCAGAGGCTTTTACAGGCTTGAAGTGCTACAGAGGGCTTGCTGTCCTTTCGCGGTCTCTGCTGTTTGTGTTGCAGTTAACAAGGTCAGCCTCTCTGACCCGCTGATGTCAAGTGCCTAGGGAAAGAGCTCTTTCCCTCTGCCTCAAGCTCCCCGCTCGACTGCAGATGCCTAGCGTTTCTGCAACGGGAACCGAAGCTCTTGTGTATTTTAGAGATGTTGAAAACCCCGAATTACCCCAGAGAGACACCATAGGCTTAAATCTTGAAAGACTGTTAGCAACTGAACTCTTTCCTTGTTGGGAAAGTGAGAAGAGGCGGCTGGAGGGCCCCGCTCGTTTGGATGAAGAGTTTCTCCTCGGGAGGGGGAAAAGATTTGTGATAAGGTCACAGTTTCTCCCGAGAGCGACCAGCCTGTTAGAAAGCATTGTAGTTAAACTTGTGTTCATACAGCAAAATGTGGGATTTCACATACTTAGAATCCCCAGAGAGTTGTTCATTAGGTCTGCGAGCTAATGTTTAGGCTGAGCATTAGGGAGCGCTTCAGAAAACATAAACATTCCTACGTGGAGGGAAAGATATGGTTTTGAATATCGCAAGCTCTCTGCAGTAGGAGTTTTTATTGCGTTGTCAGATGCCCTGCTCGCCTCTGTTACCTTTTTAGGACCTGGTGGAAGAGGGCCCTGCTCTCTCTCGGCGTTTGTGAAAAGGAAGCCCTCTTCTCTGCTGTTCTTTCACGTCCAGACACTGCATGTGCTTGCTCTTGCTGGCTCGCTCTCTCTCTCTCTCTCTCAAAGCAATAATTCAGAATTTCTGAACTCCTTCATTTAGACTATTTTCTCTCAAAATAGTGAAAGGTATTACACGTCATGTTTAACGAAAGAGAAAGCAAACACCAAAAGATAGACCATCTGCTGGAAATAAAATCTAAATTGAAACCTCGTGCAGATGTGGGGAGCAGGGGAAACATAGAGGGGACTATACAGCAAGAGGTTAGTGCTAACACTGGTTTCTAAAAGCGTTGTGTGTGATGGACAGTACACAGATGAAGTGTTTCGGAGGGAGAGAACGCCAGCCCTAACCTCATCTGAAGATTGACAGGCGTGTTTATTTGCTCTCGGCATAATTAATTTTGTAATACATTCCCACTGCGTTTTCAGATCTTGAAAGACAAAGCTGCCATGGTCACTGACCACCTGAGGATTTATGTTTCCTTTCTTGAACAGGAATTTTTACCTAGAATACTAAGTCATCGATCCCTTACAAGAAACATCGCCTGTTTCATTTCCACCTTGGTCACCTAAAGGAAGTCTGTGGGTTTTTAAAAATTGATATTCTTTATTAACAAAGTTGTCAAAAAATTTTAAGGAACCGTTGACCAGGAAGAAAGTGCTTAGGTTTTCTAAAAAGATATTTTATTTATACATGCTAGTGAGGTACAGAGCGATGCATCAGTTGATATATTTGTCTTGCAATGGTCAAATCAGTACCCTTAGAGCTTCCATCCCCTTACTTTGAGGTTTTTTTATCTGATGAAGTCCCGTAAGTAAACGATATCACCTCTTCCTACTGGTAAGAGAAGTTCTGTTTGGTACAGAGAAGAGAAGAGCATTGGGAAGAGCTTTGTTTTACCCAGCAAGACACGCTTGTGAGGGTCAAGTGAAAGGAAAGTACACTGAAAAACTACAAAGCACACAGATGTGAGAAGAAATCATGGCGTCAGACTCACTGCACACAGCTTCCTACCTTCTCACAGCTGTGGGGTCCAGTCGTGTAGGGGGATAAACTGGACATCCACTGAGATGGTATCATTTCAGCGAGGCATGAGCTCCGCTCACTTCCTCAACTATACAATGGCTGCTTGACTGAGATACTGGCTCCAGAAGTTGTCACTGAAAGGACTTCCGTACATGGTAGACATAGCACATTACCTGGCCCTGTCAGATCAACCAACGCTCGCCGAAAGAAAGCTTGGCTATGGAGGCAGGAAGCACAGGCCAGATAATTTGTGAAAGCAGAGTATGAAGGTCGGATGGAAAGTTCTAGAAATGGTTCACTCCGGGCAGGGCGAGCCTTCCGCAGTGTCATGGCGGGAATTTCTGATCATAGGAGCTCTGTGTCACAAGTCTGGGAAAGAAGACAGGGGAGAGGAGAATGGCAAGTGAGAGGCCCGTGAAGACCTTCCTTGTCTGTGTCGCAGGCTAGCTGCAGCCTACACCGAAGCTCTGACCTCGGTTCACTTATCTCCGATCGCGTCCACGCTCCTCAGAAAGCACCTTTGTTTTCTGCCCAGTGCACAAACATCACGACCCGTGTCTGAGAATGTTGGGAATTTTATTAGGTTCATAAAGTTTAAGCTGTGGTCTAGTCTACCCAAGCCAAAATAAATAAATACAGAGAGTGTAAGGGTAACATATATATTTTTTCAAAAACCTGGCTTAAAGAAAGAAAAACTACTGAAGCTTTAAAATAACTCTGTCACAGTGGACGTGGAGTGGATTTTTCCTTCCTGACTCAGAATTCTGCAAAGGACAGGCTGAGAAGCTGCCGTCCAAAGGCAGCCAATGAATTGCTTTTTCAGAGTTCTCTGAAAAATATTCTGTTATGTGGAGTTAGGTCAAGAGATAAAATGACTGACCTCAGATTGTCTCAATGCTAACTGGATAAAAAAACAAATTGTCCGGGTCTGAAGAGTCAGAGTTAGGAGGGAGAAATAAGGGAGAGTTAATGAGAGAATCAATAACAGCAAAGCATATGGAATAATTGTACAAAAATGCTGTACTGAAACCCATGACATTGTATGTTAATTAAAAAGAGTCAGACTTTCTGGGAAAATCATGATAAAACTAATTACTACTGTGAATGTGATGAATTTCCCAATGAAACTTTCCATTCCTCTACCTTCCCAAGGTTATCAGTCCATATCACACAAAGCTCTCTAGCTAACATCTTTGGTGTGTCATGACAATAGTATTAGTTGTAATCACTGTTGGGTACAAACATGGTTTAAGTGCCTGGTGTGTGCTAGGCACCCTTTGAGAAACTCGAAATGCATTCACTAATTTACTTCTCACTGTGAATTAGCTTCTGGTATGATCCTTCCACTTTACAGAAGAGCAAACAGAGATAGATCACTGAAGTAATTTGCCTAGAATTAACAGATAATAAATTGAGAACCTGAGAAGTATCCATATATATATATTTAGCCTTAGCTCTTAGGGTTATAAAAAGTTCACCAGTGAATTTCTTGCTATTATCTTCTTGTTCAGTATGACTTTCACTATCCTGATCACCATGAATAACATGTCTGAGTATCAAGGATACGTAGGAGGAATGCAGTTGATTAGTAATGGGAAGGTCATTATGGTGAGCATGACTCAGAGCATTGTGGTTAGGTGCCGCGTCTGACTCATAGCGACCCTATGTACAACAGATGAAACACTATTGCCAGTGCTTCTGTGCTATTCATAGGGTTTTCAGTGGTTCATTGTTTTTTGGGAGTGGACTGCCTGGTCCGTCTCCCAAGCCTACAGCACCTGTTGTTCCCAGGCGGTCTCCCACCCAAGTACTAACCAGGCTGACCCTGCTTTGCTTTCCAGATCTGACAGGATTGAACGCCACAGTGGTACAGCTGCAGGCGTTCAGAACAACAGCAAAATATAGTGCTCCCTAGGTGATATTTACACACTCATCCATAAAATATTGTATAATGCTTACACAATGCATGCATGTTTATTAAAGGCATAGCCAACTTGATGAAAACAGAGCTTCCTGGTCAGAGAAGAGGGGAAGTTGAAAGTCTGGAAGCAGTATCTTGAATTGGGGACAGTTGTTCATTCTGGATGATATGACTATTATTATTCTTTGTATATATTTTTTGTATTTCTTAAGCTTCTAAGAATACGGCTAAGAAAAGAATATATATGGAAGACACTCCTGTGCTTAAGCAGCCTTCTTGTGAGCTGAGGAGTTAGGAGGTGAAGAGGAAACCAGTAAGACGGGACATCCAATTAGTACTGTGGCAGGTAAGGCCTGTTGTGTCCTGAAGGGGAGCTCACTCTGGGTCAGAAGAACTGGGCAAATCTTCATGGAGGGGAGCAGGTGGGAGGTGGGCCTTGAAGACGTGTCTCTTAGAAGAAAACCCAGAGAGCTATTTAATAATCTCTGTAGAATAACTTGCATAGAGACAATGACAGACCACGAGATACCTCCTCTGTCCCCCATCACAGTTCTGAAGTGGAGGATTTTAAAGGTAACTGAAGTTTTGCAAGGGAAGAATCCAATGTTGCTTACTCAGGACGAGGCAGCGTAGCAAAGTGTCTAAAAAGCATGGATCTGGAGCTAGGCTTCCTGATTAAAACCCAGCTCTGGACACTTACTGGTTCTGCAGTGCTGTTCTTCAATCTCTTCATCTTGAAAATGCACGTTCCAGGTTGGGCTCTGCCAGAGCAGATAAGACAGAGTTCGGTGTGCAGGATGTTGGTTACAGATCAGCACCTGGAAAGGGAAGAAGCGGAAGGAAATGGGCAGAGGGAGAATTCAGTGACACAGGCCTGACACAGGACTAACCCTGAGGCAAGCAGAGGGAATATATATTGTCCATCAACTTTGTCCTGGGTCAGGCTGCAGTGGCCAGGCCATCCCTTCCCCGACCCACTCCATCTACTGATGCAGGCTTCCTGGGGAAAGAGAGTGATCCCAGACAAGCCAGCGATGGGGATTGTAGGGCACTGCCTAGAGAGGCAGTTAGCCTCAAGGCCTATCTGGCCCACTTGGAGGTCTGAGACTCGTTCCCAGGGCAGTAACCTCTGCCCTACATCCAGGAACTCCTGGGCATCGAGCTTTCCAAGATGGCACTGCCATCCAACTCTTCTCCTCAGACCTCTCAACACCTGATTGGCTATTTCCAAATTGCCAAATGGCCCCTGATTGGACCATTCAGGAACAACTCTTGATTGGTTCCCTTCTGGATGCCTCATTTGCATCTCCCCCAGATAGGCAAAGCCCCGATCACCTGACGTGACATGGCAGTCTCTGTTTGTCCAGGTTAGGGAACGTAAGGACGGTGCATAGGCATTCAGGGTCCATTCCATCAACCAGGACAGATGAGGCAATAAAGGGCTGTGTTGAGCTGAGCACTTGGAGTCAGCATCGTCACTGGAAGACAGAAGCAAGGAGCCACTGTGGGCATAAATCTCTGAGCCTGCCTTTCTCAAGGCTTCCCAGAGTAGCTGTGGTAAGCCTCCTTTCTGGGTGGTGCGGCTCCCCTGCTCTCAGAGCACCCTCACCAGACAGCAGGTCTTTGGTGGCTGGGTCCCGCTCTCTACTGGAGGCCTGCAGCCAGAGCAAGACCAGTGGAGGGCGATGCCCCACAGGGGATGAGAGTGATCCTGAAGGAACTGGGGCCTGCCCACTGATCACACGCTGGAGATGAGATTTTCCTTGAAGTGGGATCCTGATGATTCATATCCGTGTCAATCAAAAGCTGCATAATAATAATATCCACCATGTAGGCTCATTGTAAGGATTAAGTGAGTTATAGCTGGCCAGGGAATTCAAAGGGCTTGTAGCACCCATAATGTCCAGAAGACAAAAACGTCAGGACCTTCTTAGAAAAGCATTTGCTGCTATCACTGTGTGTGCATGTATGGGTGCACACATCTCTGTGCAATGCTTTTGTTTCATTGCTAGGATCTTGAAAGATGATTTTTAGAATGTAACATACTAAAGCGAATGCATCTCTGTGTTAGCCAGCTTTCTGTGACTGTAACAAAATACCTGAGATAATCAACTTACAAGGAAGAAAGATTTACTTTGGCTTACATTTCAGAGGTTTCAGTCTGTGGTTGCTGGTTTCTGTTTCTTTGAGTCTTGAGCACAGTACACCATGATGGGAGAGCATGGTGGAGCGGTTGTGTGCACATCAAGGCAGCTGGGAAGAAAAGAGAGACAGGAAGGGGTCAGGATCCTAATACCCTACGAGGGCGCCTCCACTAGACCCCACCTTCTCCAGGCTCTACCACCTCCCAGTGGTATCATAGTTGGGGACCACGTCTTTTACACATGAGCCTTTGGTGGACATTCAAGCTCCAAACTACAGCACTCCCCATCTTTTTTGCTTTCTTTTTTGTCATTGCAAATTCCCTTGCTGGAAGCTCATGGCCTGTTTTATGCATTATCCGTGTATTAGTTATTTTTCATTGTTGTAAAAAAATGCCCGTGAGAAACGATGTGAGGGAAGATTTATCTGGGGGCATGTTTCAGAGGAGTCTGTCCATTGCGGTGGGGAAGGCGGGGCAGAGCCGCTCAGTTCACATCATGGTGGGCCAGGAAGCAGAGAGAGGGAAAGAAAGCAGCCAGGGATGCTACACCCGCACGGACCTGTCCCAGTGGCCTCCTTCTTCCACGTCCGCCTCACCTCCTGAAGTCTCCGGAATCTTTCAAGAGAGCACCATCAGCTGGGAACCGAGCCTTCACCATGTGAGTCTGTGGGGGCCATAGCGTATTCAATCCATAACCCCTTTTCAGGCACCTCAGGAGGTCCTGACGTTTTTCTCTCCTGGACATTATGGGGGCTACAAGCCCTTTGAATTCCCTGGCCAGCTATGATGTAAAGCTTGGCCTGTTTCCTTACCAGATGACAGCATGTGAGTAGAACAGAACAGAGGGAAATACACCTAGATCACAAAGGCCTGAGTCAGGTTGGGGCTCCAAGAGAAGGTGTCCACCCAAAAGGGAGCTGACAAGCTCACTGACTCAGACTCTGGGAGATCTAGGGGCTCTGCATGGCTGTCCCTCACGTAGCATCTAAGGTTTGGGGAACACCGAAAGCTAAGCTTAGCTCTCTAGGCTGGCTGACTTCGAAAATTCCAGACTCTGGTCCAAGTCCCACCTGGCTTTGGCCCAGATGCTGTGGGCTCCAGGAGCAACGATAGTTGAACTTCAAAACTAACTGGAGTTAATTTTCGTGTGCAGCCACGAGCTTACTTTTCCTCATGAGGAACAGTGAGGATGAGGCTTGCGTCCTGGGAAGTCGAGATTGGTACCAGGTTATGTTCATTTAAAGAATGAATCTAGGACCCCAAGCAGTGACTTTTGAGGAGTTCAAAGTCTGAAGCAAAGAGATAGCACAAAGTCTGAAGAAAATATGTGCATATATTTTCACATGTCTACAGCCATAGCCCTGTGGCATCTGATTCTGTAAGATCTGGGAAGCTAAGCAGGGTCGGGCCTGGTTAGTACCTGGATGGGAGACCGCCTGGGAACACCAGGTGCTGTAAGGTTGAGAGAAGGACCTGGCAACCCCCTCCCAAAAATCAATCTGCCATTGAAAACCCTATGAACAGCAGAGAAGCACTGACAATAGTGTTTCCCCTGTTGTACAGAGGGTCGCTATGAGTTGGATACCGACCGACCACACCTAACAACAACAACAACAACAACAACATATTTTCACATAAAAATATGAATTCACATATGGCTTCTGATAGGTCAAAGACTTCTTCATGGCTGAAAGAGATGAGACTGAAGACTATGAGCACAGTAAATTTGTTGAAGAATACTTTGGACGAGGGAAAGAGATCCTGGCTTGGGGAGAAGAGGACTCTCTTGAGAACACAGGCTGGTGAGTTCTGTGCATATGGGAATCATGCATCTGTCCCTTTGCTCTTCTTGGAACTTTGCATAGCATGGAGCACAAAGTAGGCCTCAAAAAATGCAGGTTGAACTGAGGGCAACTGCTCAGGCTGCTGATTTGGGGGTAGACTGGAAAGGATGGGAACAGAGAGGTTGTCCTGGTTGATGGAATGGAGCCTGAATGCCCGTGCACACATCTCTCTTAGGAGAGAAGATGTAGTTAAGAGGTCTAGGGTGGACACATGCTATCCCAGGAATGGTCCAAGAAATTGTCCATCTGCTTGTCCCAATCAGGATCTGTGGGTATATTCTCAGTGCCTAGAAAGCTATTCCTAGGATTCTGAAGATGCTGCATTTTCTTTTGGATCATCCGGACAACATTATCACTGAACCCTGCCTTGTGACTTAGGCACTATGTTCTCTTTGTATGTGTGGTTGACTGTTGGTAGAGTGGAATTTCCAAAATGGCGGCGTTTAAATTTTTAATATGGTGGTAAGCACATCTGCCTACCGTTAGCCGCTCCTAACGTCAAAATCCTAGTCACCATTCCTCACTCACTGCTGCTCATAGAAGACCATTTATCCAGGAGTCTAAACATTGGAAATTCCCTAGGAACAAAATTGTCCCAAATGGTTTTAACATAGTTCTAAAATAGCACATCTTTATGGTAATAATGATTAGCGCTGGTGCACTGGCTGTAGTGAAGGCCTGGGAATTCTCTCTCTTTCTCTCTCAGAACACTGAATTGTGGTGCCTCTGGAATACTCATGTTTTGCTAGGTAACAGCTAAGCCAAGGTGTGAAAATGTTACATTGAAATGTGGGAAATACATTATACATATCCCATTTCTTAATATAAATACTGGAAAGAAAAAACAAGGGGATGCATTCATAAAATATTGGGACAGAGCAAGTGTTTTTCTACCCTAGTATAGTTTTGAAGTTAAGGCTCTAGAAATATAGGGAATCCTGATGAAGCCATGTGCTAGGACTAAAAAAAAAAATGTGCATGCCAAATTATTTCAACCAGTTGGATGTTTACAGTGAAATAGAGCAAGATTTTGGCAATCCATTCCCAAGGCAATCCCGAAACAGTCTGCCATTGAAAACCCTATGAGGGTCGCTATGAGTTGGATACCGACTGACTTGACAGCACCTACAACAACAACAACAACAATTGTTTGACAAATGGACGGGTTGGTTTGGCATTCAAGAAGATGGAACGGTGTGGTGTGCCTTGTACAGTTTCATTGTTGAGGGCTAAGGAGAAAAGAAAAAGGTGGGTTTCATATGTAAATGATGTGATTATGCTGAGTGATGTCAGAGTTCACTACATGGGGGAAATGTCCGCAGTGGCGGAATAGAGATAAAAGGTTGTAGAATGGGTGATGATGGGGTGAGCAGTGGCATAGACGTGCTGGACTCAAGTGGTGCTGCCTAGGAGCAGTTAGTACCATCGAGTGACATTGCGAATAGTGTTCGATTTGGACATGTTAATATTGTGTGGTTCTTTTCATTTGCAAATATGTTGAAATATATAAATGGGAACCACAAAGGCAGCTACTTTGTTTTGTTTATCACCGTATCTCCAACAGCTTTGACAGTATCAGACACATAATAGATGCTCGATAAAAACTGTTTGGGATGAACACATTTGAACAATTTTGGTTTTATACTTTTTTTGTATTTCATTTGTGGATCTGTTTTTGTTTTGTGATTTGTATGAGAACTTTATGCCTATGATCTTTAAGCTTAGTTCTATGTTGCACATATTTAAATGGATTTAAAAATAGTTCATTTCAACCAGAGTCTACGAAAGATTTGTTTCTATTGGCATCTATACTTTGCTTTGTTTGTTGTTGTCAGGTGCTGTCGAGTCGGTATCTGACTCATAGCAACCCTCATAGGGTTTTCAATGGCTGTTTCGGGATTGCCTTGGGAGTGGGTTGCCAGGTCCTTCTCCCATTTTGCGGTGCTGGGAATTGAACTCGGGACCTGAGAGACTGCAGCGCAGCGCTCTACCAACTGAGCTAAATCCCAGCCCATTTTCTCTTTGTAGATACGTTTAAAACCCCATTTTAAAAATATTTCCAAATATACACTGAGCACATAAGATATCACACAAGCCTGCAGGTCCTTTTCTTGTCACAATGGCGAGGAGAGGCACTTTGTCTCCTCCAGCCCCAGTAAAGCTCCAGGTTGAGAAGTGCTCGTGTTTCCATCTGCTTAGAGTCGAGTGGACTCTGAAGGGTGGGGAGGGGATGACTTTTCACTTCAACCATTCAAAAAGATTAGCTTTCCAGAAGAGCATTTGTTCCTATAATAAACCTAACTAGACTGACTTATTCACTTGAGAAAAAAGAAAGAAGAAAACCATGGAAGAGCCAAGAAACTGTCGGCGGCGTAATAGGGGCTGACTGCGCTCTGGCGCTGAACTCCTGCGAGGTTCCTGCAGGGCCGGAGGACTTTTGGAGCGCAGGCAAGTCTTAGCAGAAACCAGACCTGGGCGGAAGGGCCAGGGGGAGGGAGCTTTCAACTCTGAACTTCATTTGCCAGCTGGGTTAGCTTCCAAGGTCAAAGTGTCCACTCTGCTGGCGCAGGGAAATGGGGTGTGTGTCACAAAGAACCAGGCTTCAGTGGACAAGGAGGCCTCTTAAAGAATGTTCCTAAAATTGGGTATAAGTTAACTTCCACCTGGGAACCAGGTTTTCAGTGGCTTGGTAAGCTTGGTATTTAGGTAACTTCGGTGTTGAAGCTACTGGTGAAATGCTACTTTTGCATTATGTTTCCATGTTTTGTTCACACACAGGAAAGCCCCAAATCAAGAGGGCAAGGGGGTGAGGACGTGTAGCGGAGGCTTTGGAGACAGGTCCTTGTTATGGCCTCAGGTTATGGCCTCTCACTTGACTCTAGGAAAAGCATTTCCTGTACTGGTTGAGGATCCCATATCCAAAATGCTTGGAATCAGCAGTGTTTCAGATTTTGGAATTTTGGGGGTTTTGGAATGTTCCCACAGGCTTTATCCCTGGAGTATCCTTAAATCCCAAAATTCCAAAGTCTGAAATGCTGCAAACTCTGAAATTGCATTTTGGATTTTTGGAGGATTTTGGATTTTTGGAGTAGAGATGCCCTGAGTCTCTATTCCCTCAGCAAGGAGTAGATGCTAGAGATTAGTAAAATCATGTGCGCCACACTGGGTGCGGGGAGGTCCTGTTCATGAGAGAAAAACAGCTGACTCTCCTTTCTCCATACCTCAAACAAGGGGGCACCCCAGGCCTTCATTTAGCTTAACTTGTCAATCCAGGCTCCTCGGGTCAGGACACATGCTGAAATATTACTTTATTTCTAGCCTCAGTTAAGATTTGTTTTGGCTGCAAGTAAGAGAAGCCCAAGATAGCGGCAGCGTAAGTAAGATAGGAGTTTCTTTCTTTCTAGCAGAAGTTGATGGTAAACAGTGCAGATGGGCATTGTCTTCACCAATCTCACGTGACCTAGGCAAGTTCAGTGTTGTTCCTCTATCACGGAGCCCTTAATCCCAAGTGACCTCACGTCCCATCATGGCTGCTGATGCTCCAGCGAGCACACAGCCCCAGCCATCACGTCTCCATTCTAGCTAACAAGAGATAAAAATAAGTGGGGAAAGGGCATTCCCCCGTTGTCTTCTCACATAGCATAACATTCACTGACCGGAACAAAGGCACGTGACCACTTGTAGCTGAAAGAGAGGCTGGCATGCGTCTGCTTCACAAGTGCAATTTCTGGTACCGTGGAGGAAGGGTGGCTGGACATCGAGGATGGCTCTGCCTCACAGCTCTGTGCTAACCGGGATTCAGTTCCTGCTGTGGGTGCAGATGTTTTCCACCCAAACCCACATCACACTTGCCTGCTCTCTGACGGTCAAGCCCTGTGCTCCGCTAGACTCTCAGTGGCTGCGAGCTGGGTTGGACGATGGTTTCATTGTCACTTACCATCCCCCCTTTTATGCATGTGTGTTTTGGGTTCTTTTAAAAATGTTTCCTCCTCCATAGGTGGAGGACCGTCACTGACATCTGTGGGGTTTGTCTGCCCAGGATCCTGTCGTCTCTTCTTTCACTGGCGCCTCTTTTTCCTCGGGGAAACTGCCCCTCCCCCCACCTCCCGCTGTGCCACGTGCTCCGAGGGGCCGGCTTAGGTGGGCTGTGATTCAGGCCATTCTGCTGGGACAGCTAATTGTAGTGCCTCTGTAGGGCAGCCAATCACAGTGCCTCACTGGGACTGCCAATCAACTCTATTGTCCCATGATTGGCTCAGAGCTGGGCCAATCAGGTATTTGCATATATGCATGCTGGTGCAAAAACAGGGTCTGTAAACTGGGATTAGGAGAGCCACGAGGGGCTGGGGCCCCTGGGCTTGGCCCCTTGCCGCCCACGTGCCCTCTTGAACATGATCACACACAGACACACGTGTGTGTAAACATGCATACATGGAGAAGGCCCATCTTCAGCGTAAGCTCCAAAGACAACGTGGCCAACAAAGTCAGAGCTAAGAAGTAGGGGTGATAGAAGAGTGAATTCTGCAGATAGTTCTTGAGTCCTATGGAGCGCTCAAGGCCACATCTGCCCCTAATATTTCCACTTTTTCTCACTGGTAAGTCTTTCTTTTGCTCTAACCCGGGTGGGATTTCTACCACTGCAGTTAGACGTGCTTGACACATCTAAGCCTGTCGTTCCCAGCCCATGAGAAGCAGCGCTCTAGACCTGGCGGTGTCACAGCGCAGCTGGCCTCTCAGCCTGAGTCTTGGCGTCGTGAGGAAGGCTTTCAAGAGGGTGGCTACCTGGGAATTGTCCCGCTTGCCATCAGGACAGATGGTCAGTTATTTTATTACATAAACCCATCCTCCTCACGGTGTCCCACAGTGTATATAGAAATTCATGGTTGGTTACTAGCAGACAGTTATAAGCAGGAAATTGCTGTTCTATGCAGTTGGCATTAAGTCTAGATTGTATTTCCACATCGAAATGTACTGTTAAAGGTACTGGTTACTGATTACTGCAGAGCCCATCGGACTGCCAGCTTTGAATTCCTAAGGACTAAACTGGACGGCATGGCACATGCCTGCAATCCCAGCGACTCCGGAGGCAGAGGCAGGGGGACCACAGGTTTGAGGCCAGAAGTAGTCAGCATAACGTAGACTCCAACTCTAAATAAAAATTTAAAAAGTACAAATAAAAGGGCTGGGGTTGCAGCTCAGAGGTAGAGTGCATTCAAAGTATGTGTGAGGCCCTGGGTTCAACTTCAAGTACCACAAACACAAAGAATCAAAAACCAAAAAAACCTGTTCCTATCATGAGCTCACAGAAGGGCGTGGCAGTCCACTCCCAAAGCAATCCCAAAACAATCAGCCATTGAAGACCCCGTGAGGTCCGCTATGAGTCAGACCCGACTCCCCAGCACCCACCACCACCGCCGCCGCCAGGAGCTTTTCGGCAGTTGATTGTGGTGCCAGCTGGGGTTGTATTACCCGCTGGTCTATTAAGGGAGTGAAGGAGTGTAGCTGAGATCCAAGAAGGGGCATCAGTCAGGAACACAATTGTGCCCTGAATTTTATCTTATTTGGAACTTGATCAAACGTTCATTAGGAGAGTGGAAGTTCTCTGGTAATAGGGTTATTGAAAGTAGCTTTCAAAAGGTAAACACTTGACTCTTTTTTTTTTTTTATTTCAGTACTAAGTGCTGAACCTAGGTCCTTGCACATGCTTTGCGGCGCTCTGCCGCTGAACTCCACCTCCAGCCCCTTTTTATTATTTAAATTGTTACAGGGTCTCACTAAGTTACGCAGGCTGCCTCTAGCCTCGAACCTGCGATCCTCCTGCCTCTGCCTCCAGAGTTGCCGGGATTACAGGTGTGGGCCATGGTGCCTGACTAAAGGTTTGATTCTTTAAAAATGCTTCTGGCCACTAATTCCTTCATTTCCTACACTTTGATGAGCTTGCTTTGATTTTTCCTCTGTGATTTCTCTCCTTTCCTGTGTCCTTCCAAGCTTCTTTCCATGATCTCTACGTTAGAGTCCAGGATAGAGCCAGGGCAGCCTGGAGGCACGTTGTGTTGGTTCTGCTGCCTGTACGGCTGTCTGCTGGACACCCCCGACCTGCATATGGGGGGCACATGAGGCATGTGGTGAAGCCACGGGAGACAGCTCCCTAGTCCTCTCCTGGGGCCGCTGTGTGGCTGGCGGAGACCATCAGCAGTGGCCTCTGCAGGTGGCACAGTGCAGTGTGTGGAGGGAGCTGTTTCTTCTGGCTTCTGGGCCTCCTTTCTGTGTGGTCCCAGGCAGATCACTCTCTCTCTCTGAGCATCTTTTTCCTCGTCTATTAAGTGATAAGGTGGGAGGATGTAATCTCTAATTCCTTTCCATTTCCAATGTTGATGATTTGGAAAGACTCGATTTTATCCAAGGCACACACCGTCCCCCTTCATAAGGTTCGTGTTTGATGTGTTTCTTCCCCATCATCATAAAAGAAAATGAAAATAAGTATCTATTTGGAGTTGGAGTAACAGAATGGAGCTAACAGAATGGAGTAATGGAATAGAGTTGGAGTAACAGAATGGAGTAACGGAATGGAGTAACGGAATGGAGTAACAGAATGGAGTAACGGAATGGAGTAACAGAATGGAGTAACAGAATGGAGTAACAGAATGGAGTAACGGAATGGAGTAACAGAATGGAGTAACGGAATGGAGTAATGGAATGGAGCTAACAGAATGGAGTAATGGAATGGAGTTGGAGTAACGGAATGGAGTAACGGAATGGAGTAACGGAATGGAGTAACGGAATGGAGTAACGGAATGGAGTAATGGAATGGAGTAACGGAATGGAGTAACGGAATGGAGTTGGAGTAACGGAATGGAGTAATGGAATGGAGCAATGGAATAGAGTTGGAGTAACAGAATGGAGTAACAGAATGGAGTAACGGAATGGAGTAACGGAATGGAGTAACAGAATGGAGTAACGGAATGGAGTAACAGAATGGAGTAACGGAATGGAGTAACAGAATGGAGTAACAGAATGGAGTAACGGAATGGAGTAACGGAATGGAGTAACGGAATGGAGTTAGAGTAACGGAATGGAGTAACAG
>VMDO01000840.1:9481-26853 GCA_007922755.1 Pedetes capensis
GGAGGAGGAGGGGGAGGGAAGAAAGAAGAAAAAAAAAACCTGAAAAACTCCAAATAAGCTCTACAATTTACTGTAACTGACACAAAGAGCTACAAAATCTCCAAAGTGTAAAAGACTTGAATAAACAAAAAGAAATATGTTTCCAACAGGGAAGTCCAAAGAGTATAACATTATCACCCTAATCATATCAAGCAGTTCTACTAGCAATCCTAATGCCTTTTTAAAAAATTTCACAAAATGATTCTGAGGTTTATAAGGAATAATAAACAGGCAGGAAAGCAAGGAATCATGCAGGAACGATCAGCTGTACCAGCTACTAAAGAATATAAAGCTATAACAATTTAAAAGGAGTGTGATCCTTACACAAGAACTATCAAATCAGTGTGCCAGGATGGTCCATACACATCTATTCCGTGTATCTTTACATAGCTAAATTCTAGATATACTGAAGAATAAGTCAAAAAATAGAAAAAAAAATTTGAAAATTTATAAAATATCATTATGGGTTTCTAGTTAGACAGTAGTTTGGAATTCATCACCTTTATCCTCACAACAAGAAAGCTAGAAAAACTGATAATTCTTAGGCCCATTAAAGAACTTAGGTCCAGGGAAAACTGCTATCCCCAAACTAGAGAGAAGTGAATACAGAAAATCACAGCACAGAAAAATCACAAAGCCCAGGAGCAAAAGCCCACAACCACAGTCGGTACTCACAAGAATGGTTACACTGTAAAGTATCCTACCAGAGGGTCAAAAAACTCAGTGGATGGGCAGTAGGAACATAGGCAGAACAAGGGACAAATTTACCTGAGTTTTACTTCCAGGTGTCCCATCAGGTTCATACTATGAAGATCTGTGAGAAGTCCTCTCATCCCTCCAGCAGAGAGGAAAAAGGAAATAACTAATTTAATACTGCCCAGAGACCTTTGTTCTCAAAAACAAAGGCCTGCCCACAAACAATATTTTACTAGAGCCTAACCAACTTGACTCCCAAGTGTCTGTCAGCTTGCTGTCCTGTGGGGGCTTGCATGTTGCTGTGATGAAAGCCATGCCACTGGTATGTCAGATACCAAGAGGGCCACTCAGCGTGGACAGGTTTCAGTTGAGCTTTCACACTAAGACAGACTAGGGAGAAGGACCCAATAGCCCAATCCCAACACAATTAGCCATCATAAACCCTATCAATATAGCAGAGAAGTATTGTCAAATACAGTGCCAGAAATGGAGTCCCACAAGCTGGAAGGCATTCAAGAAATGACTGGGAAAGTCACCCCCTCAGAGTAAAGTCAACCTTAATAATGAGAATGAAGTAAAACCACTGGGACTTCCTTTTGCTGATGTGGCACAACTCCAAATGAGAAAAAGCATAGTGCTGCAACATTGGGCTCAAACATAAAAACACCATGTATATGGCACAGTGTTGGGTAGTGTTTTGTTCTGTTGTACATAGGATCGCTATGAGTCAGATCCAACTCAATGACACCAGAACAATTTGTGGGAAAGGAAATGGCAAACCCCAGGCCCCTCTAGCCTTTCTATCTCACCTAAGTGTTGTGGGGTAGTGGTTGTTGTTGTTGTTGTTGTTAGGTGCCGTTGAGTCGGTATCCGACTCATAGAGACTCTCTGTACCACAGGGGAAACACTATTGTCAGTGCTTCTCTGCTGTTCATAGGGTTTTCAATGGCGGATTGATTTTTGGGAGGGGGTTGCCAGGTCCTTCTCCCAAGCCTACAGCTTCTGGTGTTCCCAGGCGGTCTCCCATCCAGGTACTAACCAGGCCTGACCCTGCTTAGCTTCCGAGATCTGACAGGATTGGATACCACAGGGCTACAGCTGCAGGCTGGGGTAGTAGTTAGGAGAAGTAAAATGTACTCATGGAGGTCACAGCCCAGAGACACAGCCTAAAAGATAGACCCAATCATGAGATTATAGAACACCTCCCCCATCAACAAGGCTCCTGTATAACCTCTGTTCTCAAAGCTACAGCAAACACTAAACACAGCCTTACTCATAGCCAGAACATAAAACTTCACACTAAAGTGCAGTGGTACCTCGGCACTTGAACTGCTCCATACTCAAGCACTTCAGTCCTCAACCGGTATTTTTGGGAGAATTCTGGATCAGTGCTCAACCATTTGTTAGACAATCACCATGCTAAAACCTGTATGAAACACCAGGTTTACCCATTATGCCTCCAGGTGAAACAAAGGGAAAAGTATCTTGTAGTTTAAGTCTAAAATGTTCCCCAAAGTTTATGTGTTTGAGCATTTGGTCCCCAGGTAGTGGCACTGTCCTAGGAAGTTATGGAACTTTAAGAGGTGAATCCTAACTTTGTGGAAGCAGGTCCCTGAGGGCAAGCTTTTGGAGGTTTGTACCTGGACCCCCAGTTTGGGTCATGCTCTCTGCTCCCGATCTACAAGATGTAAGGTTCTCTGCTATGGGCCCTAATGTCTGCCCCACCACTCGATGCTCTACCATGCCTCCTGCCATTGTAGATTAACATCCTCTAACTGTGTGCCCCAATAAGTCATTCTTCCCTTAAGATGTTTGTGTCAGGTTCTCTGCCACAGCAGCCATACAAGCTAATATTGTTATTCTTAGGTGCCTTTGAGTCGGTATCCGACTCATAGTGACCCTCTGTACAACAGGGGAAACACTATTGTCAGTGCTTCTCTGCTGTTCATAGGGTTTTCAATAGCAGATTGATTTTTCGGAGGGGGTTGCCAGGTCCTTCTCCCAAGCCCACAGTATCTGGTGTTCCCAGGCAGTCTCCCATCCAAGTATTAACCAGGTCCAACCCTGCTTAGCTTCCAGAGATCTGAAGGGATCAGATGCCACAGGGCTACGGCTGCAGGCACAAGCTAACATAGCATCTCTTTACTCATTGATGTCAAGCAGTAAACTCCTGTAATGGTGCTAAAAGTGAAGGAAAGTGGAAAACAGTAAGAACAACTGAATTTTAAAAACAGTTTATTGCTAAGTATGTGAGTGGTATACTTGTGTCTAAATTAGTCACTCATTAGGGTGTCAGAACCAGCAAACACATTTACATTATTTCTTATGGAAAAAAGTGCTCAGCAGTCAAACTGTTCAGCACTCCATGAAGCCTTCCAGAATGGACTGTAGAGTATCACGGTACCACCATATTCCTCAGATCCCTTTACTCTATACATCAAGTCCAGCAAAATACAACAAAAAATTAAAAGGTAAACTGTGATAGTTAACCTTGATTTTCAAATTGATTACATTAAAAATTTAGCACCTATGAGACTGTTAAAGCACATTTCTAGTTGTGTCTTGAGAGAATTTCCAAACAGGATTAACTAAGGTGAGGAAGATCTGCTCTGAAAGTATGTGGCACCATCTCATAGGCTGAGGGGAAGATGGAAAAGGAGAAAGCCAGTTCACTCCTAGATACTCTCTCTGCTTCCTGGCGATAATGCCCTCCTCACCATGAGAAACTGAAACCTCTGAAACTGTAAGCAAAATAAATCCTTCCTCTCTTAAATTGTTTACATCAGGTATTTTTCCGCAGTAATAAAAGTCAGTCTAACGCATATGATGACAGACAGAACAACACAGTAAAGAGACAAAGAAGCAACAAAAGCAGACTCTGTAAGTAGATTTTGGAATTATCACCCCAAGTAAAAACCACAATTAGTATGCTAAAATCTTTAATGGAGAAAGGTATATACTGTAAATAAAAACAGACAGATAATATAAGCAGAGACATGGCAACACTAGGAAAGAGTCAAAAGGAAATAACACAAAACCAGAAGCACTGTAACAGAAATGAAGAATGCCTTTGAGGAGTTCAACAGTAGAATAGACACAGGAAAAATACCAGTAAATTTGAAGATTATGTTAACAGAAACTTCCCAAACTGAAAAGCAAAGAGAGAAGAATTTTTTAAATGAAATAATACTCAAGAACTGTAGCACAATTACAAAAAGTGTAACTATACATGAGAATGGGGGCTGGGATTTGGCTCAGTTGGTAGAGCGCTGTGCTGCAGTCGCTGAGGTCCTGAGTTCAATTCCCAGCACCGCCAAAATGGGAGAAGGGCCTGGCAACCCACTCCCAAGGCAATCCCGAAACAGTCAGCCATTGGAAACCCTGTGAGGGTCGCTATGAGTCGGATACCCACTCGACGGCACCTAACAACAACAACAACAACATACATGAGAATATCAGAAGAGTAATGAAATGAAGAATGTTTAGATAATAGTGGAAAATTTTCCAAAATGGAGAAGCACCAATCCATCAACCCCAAAAACTTAGAGAACATCAAACACAATAAATATTTAACAATCTATCCCAAGCACATAAAAATCACTTTTACCAAAAGAATCCATATGAAAGAATCTTGCAAAGAATAATGATTTTATTGGTATGTAAAATAATAAAAGTCCATCTTTCTTTTCCTTTTTCAAAATATTTTATTGTTAATTTTACAATTTAAAATTTTTAATTATATTTTAACTATGGCTATAGAAAAAAGATCTTATACAGTTTTAACAGGCTCTGAAACCACTTCCATAAAAAATTTCAAAATACATTTTAGCAACTATATTTCTTAATGTATAATTTTCTCAAGGTGACTACTTCAAAAATATAGTCGTTATTTTTGTCCCATTGTTTTATGAGGGCACCATAGTTATGTTACTGTCATAAGAACTGTGCTCAAAAGTTTTGAGGAAGTCAGGTGCATTGTATTAACCTAACCTAGATTGCTTATACTTTCCCTGCCTTCTGTCTCCTCCATGGAAAAGAGCTCCCACTTCCTAAGTATGACAGGGCATGTACTCTCAGCCATCTCTCTCCTCCCTGGAAAAGGAACTCTCACTCCTTAAGTCTGACAGTGTATGTGCTTTTAGCTACCCTCCTGCTTACAACCTATTACTAATATTGTTCTAATATAGAAAAAACAGACAGGTAATGCTATTTGTTACATCACCAATTTTAATTTGATAAACCATTAATCAATATATTTGATCATGACCCTACCATGAAAGTTCTATGGCTTTTGTGCCTCATTTTTTCCAGAAATACTTTCATCATCACACAAGATTTCATGTATTGTTACTTTGACTATCACATGGACAATCAGAGGAGTGATGGGAAAAAAGCAAACAGCTATCCCAAAATCTGTTCTTTAATTTGATTTCATTTCAGCTTTTGATATTAATCTAACAATTATTATTTTGAATCATTCGAAAATTGTATCTTGGTACATATTACATAGTACATATGATAACTTAGCCCATATTTTTATTAGCTATTATGGGTATATAAATAAGTTATAAATTCCTTCATAAACTTTTCTTATATTAAAAAACATCAAGATGCAACCCTTTGAAACACTGTTACTTTTAATCCTACTCAGAAACTAAATATATGCTCAAAAGAAAAGGATTACCTGAATACCGTAAAATTTTTCTAAGCAACCAATAAATAATATGATATTAAATTCTCTGTTAAAAGGTACAAAATAATATATGAGTCCATATTGATGGATTCTACATTGAAAATGACTAAATCACAAAGTGTTTAATATCACAGAATAAGAATAGCATTATCACAATCATGTTACAAGCCTAACTCAATTCTTATGATTAGACGCCTGATCTTCCCAAACTATCCTCTTATTCCTAAACTAATAAAACTCACCTTATTTTCTGACCAAATTACAAGTATAGAATCTGCTTTCCTGGCTCCTTAAATAAAAGGTCGTAAATATGCTATCACTCCAAAATTTACCTCAGAATCTGAGGTAAGGGTTATCTATAGACATCTTTTTGGTAGTGTAATATCATTATGCCACCCAAAGGAAAATGGGCTAAAAAATAAAAGCTATTTAGTACCTACCCAAATATTTTACTTTGACTTTTCTTTCTACCTCATTCCATCTTCTTCAAACATTCTGTATCAAATATATTTCTATAAATCTCAACTTTTTTTCAGGACAAGGTAGCATTAAGATGAATAATAAATGTGAAAGAATACATAATTCAAACCAGAAATTAAATTATAAACCTGTAATTATATTCAACACCATTTAAGTGAAAAAAAATTCAAAATTTATTATGTGTCTCATATCACATCTTACTCCATTTATCTAACTAAAACAACCCAGCATTCTTACTTGCTAGGTTTTTTTTTAACCAGGTCTCATCTCAGAAAATATTATTTATGGAGACAGAAATTTTTTTCCCTAAATAAAATATTATTTTCCCTATTAATTCTCTGGTCACCTTCAAAAAGTATTCATTCAATGCACTACAATGCCCCAGAGGTATCAATTATTTTAAAATCTGGAAAGAGCCTTCCTCTTTGCTTCATCTCTCTCATTACATTTCTCCTATAAATGTCAATATTACTATACCTAGATGAATAGAGCAAAACAAATACTCAGTTTTTGGTGCTTGAGAGATCGTTGGTTCACACAAAAAGAACACAAAATCTTGCATAACTGGTTAGGCAGGAAAGTGAGTTTTCAAATTAACCTGACAATTCAGTGTGGGATGAATTGGGAAGAATTGTGTCCTAAGATATACTTTAAATTGTTGTTGCTGTTAGTTGTGCTGTTGAGTCTGACTCATATGGACAGATGAAACACTATTGTCAGTGCTTCTCTGCTATTCATAGGGTTTTTGCGTGTGTCCTGGGGGTGGAGGGGGTTGCTGGATCCTTCTCCCATGCCCATAGCACCTGGTGTTACCAGGCAGTCTCCCATCCAAGTACTAACCAGACCAGACCCTGCTTAAATTCAGAGATCCGAAGGGCTCAGACGCCACAGTGGTACCAGCTGCAGGCAGACTTTAAATAGAAAACCAAAAACACTCTTCCAATACAATTACAAATTTAAGATAAAATCTACTTAGAAAATGATAGACTTGCTTTGCTCTGGAAGATAATTCCCCAAAGCCCAGACTACGATATACTTCCATTAAGACAGTTTTCACATAAAAAGTAGTACATTTCATATAGGAATGGAGGAAGATTAGGTGAAATGTAAAAAGTTCAGGATGTTTTTCTATTCTATTATCCTCAATCCTACATTGGAAAAGTCACTGAAAAATGAATTTTTAAAGTCTTAAAAGTGCTAAAATACAAATAAATGGAGTTTGTAATAAATCCAGTATCTCTTTCAAAATGGTTTCACTGATTAGAAAAAGTTTAAAAGATAGCAATAAGGATAACACATTATCATAACATGCAAACCAAATCACTGCTCTACTCATGAAATTGTGTATAACAACTCCACGTTAGATCTACAGGAAGGCTGACCTGTAATTAATAATGTCGTCGTCGTCGTTGTTGTTGTTAGGTGCTGTCAAGTCAGGTCTGACTCATAGTGACCCTTACAGAGTTTTCAAAGGATGACTGTTTCAGGATTGTTTTGGGAGTGAGTTGCCATGTCCTTCTCCTCTTTCTGAGGTACTGAGTGTCGAATTCAGAGCCTCAGAGAATGCAGTGTGTCACTCTTTATCAACTCAGCTAAACCCCAGCATAAACTACACTGACTGAAAAAAGCAGCAGTAATAATGATGAAAGAGGTGATCACAACATAGGTTCTCTCTCATAGTCTCTCCAAATTTTTTTCTCCCCATTCTTTCCCTTCCTTTCTCCCTTTCCTCCACAGCTACCCACAAATTGCGGACCAAGTGATCCTCCAACCTGAACCTTCCAAGTATCTGGGGCTATAGGGGCACTTCAGTATGCCTAGCTAGTTTCCCAAATTTCTGAGTGAAGAATGGCAATTACAGTATATTCTCAAATCTAATTCACACCCTTTCAACAGTTTTAAAGTGCTATACAATGAGATGCACATTAGAATCAAGTGTGTGAACCTAGACTCTGAACAGTAAATCCAATCTGCACCTGATTCTAATCCGAGCCTGGTTTTATAGACATCTAAAATTGTTGAAAGGGTGCAGATTAGATTCAAGTATATAAGTAACTGGCCCTCTGAGTTAACAGCTTTTGAACCTATATAAGATTCAAGAATTTTTTTCTTAAATTTGTTCTTTTTCCCTAAAGTCATTCTCATAATCTCAGCAATAAATGAGTACAATCATTCTGTATTTGAGTGAGAAAAACAAGAAGAGCTGAACTTCCTAAATTAAAGGCTACAGAACCCACTTGTGTATTTTCCTCTATTTAGGAGTATGATAGTGAATCACTAGGGGAAAACTAACAAGGGAACAATCACATAAAGCTTTTTCAAAAGTGGACAAATAGGCTTGGTTTTTTCCCTCATTTGCCAACTTAGCTATCAATAATGTTTTAAAAAATTAAGAAGTGCAACTTTCTGGAGGATGGCGGACTGATAACTCCCGCCTTGTGACCTGGAGAAACAGGAGACCTTAAAGTGATTCAAACTTTATATTGAACAGATAGAAACAGAAAAAAAAAAAAAAAAAAGATAAGAGAGGCAAAATATATGGAGCTAGGCAAATAGTATCAACTACAGAAAAATAGAAAAATAAAAAAGAAGGAAACAGCACAGCAGGACAGAAAGAGATCACCAACAGAAAAGTGGAGCTTCGTCTCAATGTTGTTGTTAGGTGCCATAGAGTCAAACTCATAGTGACCCTACATACAACAGGTGAAACATTACTGTCAGTGCTTCTCTGCTATTTATAGGGTTTTCAATGGCAGAATGATTTTGGGGATTGGTTCCTGGGTCCTTCTCCCAAGCCTACAGCAACTGGTGTTCCCAGGCGGTCTCCCCTCCAAGTACTAACCAGGCCCGACCCTGCTTCGCTTCTGAGATCTGACGTGATCAGATGCCACAGGCCCACAGCTGCAGGCTTTGTACCTGTAAGAAGAGAAAATTACCACCTTTATAGAACCCAGCCAGCAAGAAAGCCATCACCAACTCCACAGGCATGAAGTGGGTTGCACAGACTTTGGAGAGAGTGAGGAGGAGAAGGGAGAGCCCAAGTCAGAGATGTACTAGAGAAAGCACCATGTGTGATCTTTTACCATCCCACTCACAGGGCACTGATTGCACAGAGCGGCAGGGAGAATTCCACAAGGAGCCCAGAGCTCAGATTCACCACCAAGCCCAGCCCAGGCAACACACACCATCATTCTGCTGGCAAGGCACTGGCAGCACACTCCACACAGCGAGTTCACTGAGTGAACACCGAAGCCAAGGAGTACCTGTGAGTGTGGTAAGTGCAGTGCCGGAGACATGACCTGCCATCTTCCCACCATGGAAGTCCTGGTTGCACAGTCTGTCATGGGAGCTCAACATGGTGTGAGTTCCACACGGGAGCCTACGCCTCAGACTGGCTGGGGACAACATGCCATCAACCTGCCCACTGTAGCATGGGGTCAGCAAGTGACCCCCAAAGCCAGCAAGTGTGGTACCAGCGACATGGCCTACCATCATCCACCGCAATGGGTGGGTTTGCAGAGTCTGTGGTGAGAGTTTGGTGTGGCGTGAGTTGCATGGGGGAGCACAAGCCTCAGAATGGGCAGAGACGATGCACCATCATCCTGCTAGTGAGGCACTAGTGGTGTACTCTGCAGGGTGGCGTCAGCAAGTGAGCCCCAAAGCTAGGTTGAGTTGGAGAGAGTAGCGTGGGCATCCCACCATCACCCCTCAGGAGGAACACTGTGCAGATCCCTTGCCTCAGATCTGCGGGCTTCTGGCACAGGAGTCTGTGAGGAAAATCCTGATCCCTATGGAGGAACTGAGGTATGGAGCCTGACACAGAGAGTAAAAGGCCTCAGTATTAACTTTGGCCTGACAACTCGTGGACCAGTGATAGCTAATAGAGGCAGTGGCCTACCTAGGAACTTCAGGCAAAGTGTAGCAAGGAACAAGATTGGGGATCTGGCCCAACCTGCCCCAACACAGAACTACACACACCCAGGTAGGCTGAGGAGGGAGTGGCTACCGGAGGCACTACACTTGGGTAATTGGTGGTAGGGAGTCAGATAACTTGGGAATCAGAGGGATCAGAAAGGGTGGGATAGATGTTCAACAGCCTGAATCAACTAGGGCAAGCTCCCTATTTAATGTAGCACTCTTCACAATTGCAAGCATATGGAACCAATCAGATGCCCATCAACAGAAGAATGGATTAAAAATATTGTGGTACATATATAAATGGAATATTACTAAGCAATAAAAAAGAATGAAATAATGTCATTTGGAGCAAAATGGATGGAATTGGAAAATATCTTAAGCGAACAAACACAGGCTCAAAAAGAGAAATACCATGTGTTCTCACTCATATGTGGGAACTGAATCTTACTTAAAGGAAGAAAAAAATCCTATATATCTGTAGGTATATAAAAACAGATCATTAAACTTAGCCAAGAAGGTAAAATATAAGCGGAGTAGGAAAAAGGATGGAAGGGGACTAGCCAAGGGAAGTGAAGGTTGTAGAAGGTGGGAAGGGGAAGGGAAATAATGTAAAGGGATAAAGGTAGAGAGGATAATCTCAATGTAAATGAGGGAACTCCATGAATACATGGGAAATACAGGGGAATATAACCTATAATTGCATATAAAGTTTTCTCCATATTAATCAAAGGGTTCCACAAACACTGTAAGTTGATGAAAGTGTAACCAAAAGCAATGTAATAGTTGCACAATGGAAATAGCAAGTGCCATATTACTCTGTACCCCACCAACATCTACCAATAAAGGTAAAAGTAAATACACAAGTAAAAATTTAGAAGCTTGTCACAACTCAAATTTAATTTGTATCTTATAAAAATCAATCCCTAAACTGTGAGGTTGGCAAATATTAGTAGGAAATAATGAAGACAGTTCAGTAGTATAAAAAAGAATAAATAAAAATGAAACAGGCTTTTCTAAAATTGATATGAAAACAGGGACATATATCTTACTATCTTCAGGGACATATAATATGAACTGATAGTGGTTATTACTCTTTCCTTAGAGAAGAAATAGCTAAACTGAATGTCAAATCTGTAACTTATGCAACATCATTTGCCTTGTCTGAATACATATACCAGGGCTTGTCTACTGGTGGAATACTGGGAAAGTCTACAGTAGCAAGAAATGTAAACAGTTGTCTGTCTATATTAAACCATAAAGACAATAGCAAAAGGAATAGCTATATATTATGACTATTAACAATTTATAATTTTAGCATTTTATAGTTCTCAAACATTTTCATATTCTTTATTTCATTTGCAGATCACTGATCTTCACAACAACACTGAGGAGTGAGCATCTGCCACTCACAATGGTACATGCCTATAATCCCAGCAATTCAGGAGGATCAAAGCCAGAGGCAGCATGTGTAATTTAGCAAGGCCCTGTCCCAAGATAAAAAATAAAATAGAGGCTGAGAGTATAACTCAGTAGCAGAGCACTTGCAAAATATGCACAACACCCTAGATTCAGCCCCCAGTACCACCAAAAAAAAAAGAGCATCATTTATATTACATTAACTTATATATAAAATGATTAGAATATGCCTAACATATAATGAGTATTCACCAATTTATTATTCTGTGTTACAGATTAAGATTCAAAGGTTATGAAGGCTTGTCACTGGTGGGTAAAGCAAAAAACCATTTGAGAAACATGGGTGCAATGGCAAAGAATGAAGACAGTCAAAACAGTAAAAAGAGACCAAAGGGAAGTCAGGGTGGTCATGAGGAAGACTAAGAGTCACAGGATCAATGAATCAGAAAGTTCCAACCTACGTCAAAAGCAAAAGGACATATAGTAATATTTCATCTATCAGACATCCCAGACAGGCTCATTGCTAAAACAGATATAGACTCTCAGTGTCAAGTCCCAGAGTCTAAAGATCACACATACTTCTAATTTTCCTCACTGTGAAACCTATTCCTCCATACTAGAATATCACCACACAAATTTGCTTCTTTTCTGTTTTAACCTTCAAAACATGAACATAAGAAATTTATATCCTAGAGGATGATGGTGATTCGCTTTTATTCTATTTAATAAAATGAAGAAGCTATTAAAATATATCTTAAGATCATGTCAAGCTAGTCTTTCTAATTAGCTCTTTAGGCTAACCTGATTTCCTGCCAAATGTGTTCAATATACTGGGAACATCCAACATTTTCTGAAAGAGCTGAGTACATTTTATTAAAAAAGCATTAAAACTGTGCTAAAATTTCTTTTTGTTTTTTTTTTTCTTTTGCAGTACTGGGGACTGGACCCAGGGCCTTGCGCTTGCATGCTTTACAAGTGCTGGACCACTGAGCTGCACCCCCAGCCCATTTTTTTTATTTTATTTTATTTTATTTTTTTTTGAGACAGGGTCTTGCTAAATTACGCAGACTTGCCTCTGGTCTCGACCTTGCGATCTTCCTGCCTCCGTCTCCCAAGGCGCTGGGATTACAGGCATATGCTACCACACCCGGCTCAAAACTGTACTAAAATTTCAAATGCTGGCAACTGAAGGCAGCTTCTTAACAAATTCAAATACAGAATAACTATGAGTTTCTCAGTCATTTGCTCAAGAGTCTTAGTGTCAAAACTGACTGGTAAAGTAGTATGTGGGCTAGAATTTAGCTCAGTTGGTAGAGTGCCACTCTGCAGTCTCTAAGGTCCCAGGCTCAATTCCAAGCACTGCGAAAATGGTGAAAGGACGTGGCAATCCACTCCCCAGGCAATCCCGAAACAATCAACCACTGTAAACCTATAAGGGTCTCTATGAGTTGGACACAACTCGACGGCACTTAACAACAACAAACTAGTCTCCTTCTGGCATAGACAAAACTTAAATAACTGAAATGTAAAGCCAAGAAGGATTTTGTCAATTTTATTTCATTTTTTTGAGACAGGGCCTTACTATGTAGCCCAGGCTGGCCTCAAACTCACTATTCTCCTGCCTCAGCCTCCTGAGTTCTGGGATTACAACCACTCACCACTATGCCAGGCTCTTTTATTTTAAGCCAATTACTCAATTTTATTACAAGCTCCCACATTCTTGCCTATAACGAAATTGGTGTATATCCCACCATTGAACATTTAAGACATTGTCCTAAGTCACACCTTAGAAACTGAAGGAACCATTCCTGTTAGGCGCCATTGACTCACGTCCAACTCATAGTGACCCTGTGTATAAAAAGAAACACTCTGACACTGTGCCATGCCTGGCACTATGTCAGTGCTTCTCTGCAATTCATAGGGTTTTCAACAGCTGATCATTTCGAGAGTGGGCTGCCAGGTCCTTCTACTTTTGTGGTGCTGGAGATCGAACCTAGGGACTCAGAAGAGCACAGAGCAGCACACTACCAACTGAGCTAAACTTCAACCCCTAAGGGGCTCACAGACAGCACTAATTAATCATCAATCTCTTTAAAAAATGAAAATAGGGTAGAATTTGCAGTTTATCAAATATTGAATAAAAATTCATCATTGCAGTGGGATTTTAATTATGATGTTTATGCTGGGCAGACCGTTTTTTTGGAAAGATTTCATTTTTAGGTTGTTGTTGTTAGGTGCCATTGAGTTGGTGTCCAACTCATAGCAACCCTACGTACAACAGGTGAAACACTATTCTCAGTACTTCTCTGCTATTCATAGGATTTTCAATGGCGGATTGATTTTTGGGAGTGGGTTGCCAGGTCCTTCTCCCAAGCCTACAACATCTGGTATTCCCAGGTGGTCTCCCATCCAAGTACTAACCAGGCCCAACCCTGCTTAGCTTCCGAGATCTGACAGGATCAAACACCACAGTGCTACGGCTGCAGGTTCTCATTTTTAGGTTATTGTTAACTAAAAGATATACTACATAAGGCATTGTTTTGAAAATATAATAGAGTACTTAATACAGAATTTGTTGCCTAAAAAAATCTATGGAGATTCTGATACCAAAACCTATTAACCTATTTAGCAAAAAAATATTAAACTACACTGACCAGATAATTTCCCACACTGTTTTGCTTCAAAGCACAGAAAACACACACCCGGGGAGTCTGTTTTCAATGAACAAGCAACATTTCCAAGTTAGCTTTATTAAGCCCAATTCATACAAAATTTATAATTAGGTATAAATATGCCAAGAGTTAGTTTGCACCTGCAGTCACTTAAACTCAAATATACAACCACAATGAGCAAACCTTTAAGGTGTTTTCCAACAGAGATCCCCTTTCCCAAATGATATCTGATGTGTCCCTAAAGTCATTTCAGAGTAAACTGTAAAAATCACTTATTTCAAGCTGTGCCTCAAATTTAGTAATAAATAACAGACAAAATAAGGCAATACTAATGGATAAACCCTAAATTGTACTGGGATTTAGAAAAGCAGATATAACTTTCCCTCTAAATGCAGTGTCAAGTTACTATGTAAATACCAAATCAATTTGCAATTTTCAAACCACCACCTTCCAATAGGAAAATCCAACAATGCCAGTTAAAAAGGACTGTCCCTCCCACTTTATCATACCACAAATTTTCCATAACCTCACTATCTTTAGCCAAAATTATGTCACACAAGATGAACATCTGAGAACTACAATAATGTCTTCCTAAAGTAAACCAGGTGCATTTTCTGCACATGCAACATACTGATTATAATTACCACAAGCATCACCATACCTTATGATTCCCTACACCATTACTTAGTTTAGAATAGAGGTATTACTAAAGGACTATAGAAAAAAAAAACTCTGAAGATGACTGTCCATTCACAGAAACCTAGCAAGAATGTGATCAATTAGCTCAACAGACACACTAACAGCAAAGGAAAAAATGGCTTTTGAAGTGAAGTGCTTCACTTCGCTAGTCTAAAAGAGCCTACATCTTAGACTCAGCTACATCTAAAAGAATACAATAAAACTTGGTTTCCTGACATCATAATAATGCTGGCAGCATTCAGAAGAATTAACTGATATCCACTTGAAATTCTCATGGAGGAAGGAACACAGTCAGGCTATTGTGAATAATCTTGTCTCAACCTTCAGTTAACAACTTATAAAAGGCCTGAGCTCAACACCAGCCTAAATACTATGTACATATGGAGAAGTCCAAACATGATTCTTTCCCTGAATTTACAATATTAATTCTGATTGTCAATTATAATTCAATTTCAAATTATCCAACTTCACTCCCTTCCACTAAATCAACCTGGGCAAACATAATCAAAGATCTATGCACCTTTCACCTCTAGCCAAGATATAGTAACAGAGAATGAGTTTGTCTTCCCACTTTAACTAAAACAGAATGGAGAAAACACATAATAAGTTTTCAAACATTATATTTAAACAGGAAATCAGTGTAGAATGATGATCTCTCAGAAAAAGGAAATGAAGCCAAGTGCTATGGCACACTCCTAAAATCCCAGCAACTGGGGAGGCAGAGGCAGAAGGATCACCATTTGGAGGCCAGAGGCAGCCTGTGTAACTTTAGCAAGACCCTGTCTGAAGATAAAAAATAAAAAAGGGGTTAGAGGTGATGCTCAATGGTAGAGTGCTTGCAAAGTGTGTGTGAGGCCCTGGATTCAGCCCCCAAGTACCAGCAAACATTAAAAAAAAAAAAAAAAAAAAAAAGGAAATGAGGAGAGTCTTGACTGTCTGTTTAAACAAAGTCTCCAGGCTATTGTGCAGGGAGAGGGAACTCAGTTTACTTCAGGAGTCCAATAGTATCCCTAAAATAAGAAGCTAGAAATGGAAATCAAGGGGAGCCAAGACAGCTGAAGCTTGCTGGGCAGAGTTATGAAGAGGACAGAAGTGCAAGCAGAAATTTCCAACAAAAGAACCAATAAGTGCACATATGTGAGGAAACAAAGGCTGAAAAGAACCACTGAGGCTTGGAGATAGAGCTCAGTAGTACAGTACTTGCCTGTGCCCAAGAGCCTGTATTCAATGCCAATCACAGCAAAAAAAAAAAAAAAAAAGAAAAGAAAAAGAAAAGAAATCATTCAAAAGGTAGGTGCAGGTGGATCACTCCCCAGAGGACATCTTGGAAAGGAGAAAAGAAAGGCCTCCTTAGGAGATTTGGGAAAATCAGCACTGACTTCTGGCTAAGATGTAATAGAAGCACCTTCCAAACAAAGGGGACAAAATAGGAAAAAATACTTTATTCTGAACAGAAACACTCAAGTAAAGCACAGAAACCACAGGGGAGGTGTTAGGTCACCCACAACAGGCAAATAAAAGAAAAACTATATAGCCTAAAGCAGTGAGTGGAACTGGCAGTAAGCGGCAACAGTGCTGGAAGCCCCAGCACCAGGACAGACTTCCCAGCCACATAAAGGGCCCAAATGATCTCAGAAATATCTTATTGGGCCATGAACCCTTCAGGGTACATATGCTGAAAAGTTGTGGAAGTATACCTATACTCTGCAAAATGGACTAAGGCAGTGCCCTCAGCTAAGGCCCACACGACAGCAGTTCCTAAACATGTGAGATAAAGGCATTTGGAGGGATCTGAGAAAGTATAACCATGCTCCCTGAAATTGATTTAGCCTGCATCTAAGTCCAAGACAGGGGCAGCAGTGGCGCTGAGTGAGTGTCTGGGAAAGACTGCCCACACAGAGATGCAATGGATCTTTGTGAATTGGACCTTGCATGCTTGAGGTCATGTGGGCAGCCTTGGTGAACATCCTAGAGGCGCACATGTGCTGAGAAACTTGGAGGTTGCTTATGTAACTTGTGAAACTGACTTCTTCAGTGGTGGTGATCCCTGCCTCAAATTCTACCTGATGGCAGGCTGAAAGATAGAATTTCCTGGGAAGGACAGGGTCAGAAGACTTGTTGAGGTTTTTGGCTCTAGCCCAGATAGAGTTAGGGCCAAACCCACAACATAACACGTGACCGGTGTCGGAAAGAAGGACCTCGGGAGACCTTCGGGTAGTTGGAAAAGGAGAACAGGGAAGGTTTATTAGGGTGCTCCCCTTATGGAGAGCAAAGAGCAGGTAGCCCCTATAGAGCAAGGCTCTACCCCTATAAGTGCTGGCTCTATGCCTGCAGCATAGAATGCTGCAGGCTAAGTGCTGGTACAGCTCAGCCTTAAAGGCACAGCCATAGCCGCTGGTGTTCAGTTGAGGTCTGATGGTCTTGACTCTTGCGGCTCGCCTTCCTTACCTCCCTCCTTCCCAAGGATGGGAGGAGTTGGGAGGCTCTTCGTGGCTTGCTAGATGCCTTCGGCTCTTTGGGGCCCCTGGGCTTGATCTCGCCGGCTTGCTAGATGGTCTCGCAGGAGTAGGGAGCGCTGGTCCAAGTGATGAGGTTCAGGAGATGGTCAGAGAGGTCAGGATCGGTGGTGCTACAGGAGGGAATGAATAGGGGTCCAGGAGCCCTACTTTTATAGGGTCCTGGAAGGGTCACATGGTGGGATTCAGCCAATCGGGGCACACAGCTGGCAGGTACAGGGGGCAAACAGACATAACTGCCAG